>SMOB01000219.1:0-78251 GCA_007388105.1 Coniochaeta prunicola | reverse complement strand
CATTAGGACGGAGTGATCAACTTGGACATCATGAGCATTAGCTGGAGATGGAAAGGAAAGAGGGAACACGGCCAGCGGTGTGTCTGTCGGCACAGGGTCTTCCCCCTCCTCTGGTGACGGAACTTGTAACACTATGTAATTTATCATTATGGTTACGGATTCTGTTTCCTTTGTCCTCTATGGTGTAACCTGTTGGCTGCGCTGGAGCTTTTGTGGTACCAGAGCAGGACTATCGCTGCAATATAATATTGTTATGCGCGTCATTGTAAGTGCACTATTATTGACAGGAAGGAAATCTAATTGAACCGATCTTAACTTCTCAAGAGTCCTAAGATAGCCAAACTGAAACCCAAATACCAAAAGAGACGGTAGAAAAGGGGGTGATAGGAAGACTCTTTCCATCTCAGAGCATCGCCAGTAACGCAAGTCAACGACATCCCTGGAGTTGACTCTCGATGATTAATTCATCGAATCAACGATCTACTGCTTAGGATAATCAGGGCTTCCGCCAAGAGTGGCAGATCATCAAATACTACGACAAGGGAAATGCAAGACATTCGTTGTTACAAGCTGAAAGGAACATTCAAAAGAGCATTAAGATCGACGATATTTCAGCTGGGTTTCTGCTTCGGACAACCCTTGGCCCAAGCTCTCAGCAGGCATAGCACTAAGGGTACGTATCAGAGTTCAAATGGTAGGGGTGGCAATTAGTGGACCGAACGTTATTGATCGCGCTTAAGGGTACCCAAGGTACCTGACGCTGCTTACTGTACTGTCACGTACACAGTAGCGGGAGGTACCTGTCACGAGCCAATTCAGGTACCAAGATACTGGGCATATAAGGGGGAAAAGGCGCGATCGACTGCCACGCACCACCATCGGCTTGAACCGAGCATTGGCTTTGCTGACCTTGTGAAGTCCCCTCCTCAACCGCGACACCGCGCAAACACACTTTCGCCTTTAGGTTTGACTTTGAGTTTACCTACTCTGCCACCAAGGCCCGAAGTGGTACGCCCACCAACTTTCCTTCCATCCATCGACGCCTAAACCCGATGTAGTCATTCCGCATTTCTTGGACAATTTCACCATCGTCGACCTCTACCGAACAGAGGCACATCTCGACCAGCCTCCCTAAGCTTGATGCGCCTTAGCGAAACGCTCTAAGAAGAACACCTACTACGGCTCACAACTAACGTACTGACCGAACAGTACATGGCTACGTCTCGATCCGATCTTCGTGCTCGCAGCAGCCATGAACGCTTATGGCACTGATGCGCTGCGGCTGTGGAGGCAGTTCCTCTCGCAAGCCTTCGTCAAGAGGCTAGATCCCGCCCAGTTCGCAGCACTCGTACCTGTGCAGCAATCACGGTCGCCCTTATCACCAACGCTCATAGCAGACCTGCTTCTCCGACCAGACGCCAAGAACAGCTATGCGCCTGACCCCCTCGTGCCGGGCTACCTCGACGCCCTCCTCAAACAGCACCTCGTTACCCCGGCTGCGGTGCTCTTTGCGCTTGCTAAATACTCGACTTCACGCTCTCAAGGCAGTCAAAATGCGGAGGAAAACACGGATGGAGGAGACGTTAAGAAGGCGCCGGGAAAGCAATCGATGCGATGGGCTAATTCCTACACGATAGAGCAGGTCGTGTTCTTGCGCCTGGCAAAGGCCGTCAAGCAGGAAAACACGGTCAAGAACACGAGAGATGCTGTCGATATGGTCAAGGTGCTGATCAAGTGGATGGCTCTCTTCAGCGACATGTCAGCCGCGTTCGCCGAGGACGTCATGGGTGCAATATACCGCAACAACGTCAAGCTCGAGCTGGAATGCTCGAGGGCGGCATTCGTCTTGCTGCTGACCAGCGTCTGCGAAACCCCTACTGTGCTGGCGGCCTTGAGCGGCAGATCTGCCAAAGGTACTTACCGCGTTTGCTCGAGCTACGGCTGGTCCTCTCTTTGATTTTCCTGCTGCTAACTATGCTTTTGTGTAAAGGGGGCCGAAAACAACTATCGGAGAGCCTTGCTAAATTTATAGCAACTATCCCATCCACCGAGATCCCAGCCCAGCTTGACATGTTCCGCACCCAAACTCTCGCCTTTCTTGAGCCTGTCGACAAGCAGAAGGAGGCCGCGGAAGCCCAGGTGTACGAGGTGTTCGATCAGACCGTTGGTCTTGACAGCTTTCAGGTCCGAGAGCTGCCGATCGAAAACACCAGAGCTGGCCTCTATATATACCTCAATGCGGCTGTGAGTGTAGTTTCCCGAGCCTAAGGTATTGATGATCGCGAGCTAACATCTAATAGCTCGTTGGCCGCCCACTAATTGATGATACCGCGCTCTTCACCTACCTGCACAACCGATATCAGGTGAGTCTGATGCCTTGTGATCGGCCCGCCGGCCCTCTACTCCCTGCTTACTGGCATAGGGCGACCTGCAAACAACCGCCATACACCTAATTCTCGCGTCATTCGACGTCCTCGCCAACGCTGTTTTCCGCAACGAGGGACTCAAGTCCGGGCAGCTGCTGCGGTCGTATATCATCAACAAAGTGCCGCTCGTGCTCGCCTCTTTCGCCAACTCATCCTCCATATACCCCTTCAATTCGGAGTTTTGTATTATCCAAGCACTCAGTCAAGTGGATATTAATGTCTTCCCCAACCTGTCCAACATGTTCGACATCTCCAACACACACAATACGTTTACGGAGAATGTACGCCAGGACTTCTTCTTCGCATGTCTCCTCCACGGTCTAGTGTCGGAGTCGTCGCGCGAGAAGGTCTTGGGCGATATCACGTTTCAAGAATTGCCGAGCGGGGGTCGTTATGTGAAGGACGTCCTCGTTCAGCAATGCCTACAGAATCCGGAAAGGATGAAGCAGTTGATCGGCGAGATCGATGCCATGGAAGGCAATGCTGGAGCTGTCTGTCAAGCTCTGGCTGAGGTTGGTTGTCTCCCTCCGTTGCCACCAAGCGTGTCCGAAGCCATGAGACTGATTTTCTTTAGGTCCTTGTACAACTTTGTCATAATAAAGAGACCATGTCCCTGAAGCAGTGGTGTGGTCAGCTGGCTCGGAAGCCTCAGTCACTGGACATTCTCCTACTGTTCAACAAGCCGGAACTAATATTCCAGCCTCTCTGCGAGTTACTCGACAATTGGAGATACGACGAGGATCGTGAAGACCAAGGAGAATATCTTCTGGTGTACGAGGAGTTCAGCAGCATTCTACTCATTTTCCAGGCTCTTGTGTACCGGTACGGCCTCTCGGCGGCGGACCTGAAGATCCGTTCGCCCGACTCGTTCGTGGGAAAGCTGTTAAGCAAGACGCACCATGCCCGGCATCTGGACGATCTCAGCGACCAAGAGAAGGCCCAGATTGGCGGCTGGATACACGGGCTTTTCGACTCGGACGTTAGCGGTCTGGGCGACGAGCTGATGTCTTCCTGTTCGCCGCAGGACTTCTACCTGCTCATTCCTACGCTGTTCCAGCAAATAGTACTGGCCTTGAGCGCCGGCTCTCTTACCGAAGAGATGTTGAAAGGTGGTCTAGAGTGTAAGTGAAGAGATGCCAGCTCCATCTTACCAATTTTTCTTTTCCTTTCTTTGGTAGAGACTGACAGCACTTAACAGACCTCGTCGAGCCGTTCCTGCTGCCGTCACTTATCCCAGCCCTCTTGTATCTCTGTACTCACCTCTGGGCCGACCAGCGAGATGAGCAGAAGGCCGTGATCCGGATCCTTCAACTCATCATACTGCCCAACTCGATATCCAACGAAGAGGCGTCCCGGATGTTGTCCACCGTATTAACCATCGTGGCGGTGCCCCTCGAGGGTGCCCTCCGGTCGTACCTAAAGCAGGATCCGAGCAACCAAGACATCGAGCCTCTCCTACGCGCGCTCAGGGAGAACATTGCTCTATCACGGCGGACAGGAGGGGCGGAAAACAACGACCTGGAAACGTGGTGCAGCACGGCCGGCGGCAGCCTCACCGCTATGGTGCGCCACATCATGCAGAGCCTCATCCAGTGGTGTCAGCACCCGACGGTGAACGGCATACCGCCGTCATACACGCACAGGCAGATGCTAGTGGCCACCAAGATGGTGGGCGCCAAATGCCTCCTCTCGACCATGCTCGAAGAGCTGAAGCAGCAGACGGAAGCCGGAAACGGCAGCATCGCGTACGACATCGCGACGGCGCTGATCTGCGCGCCGGACGTGACGGACGAAGCCAGCCTGCTGCAGTCTCTGGCGGTGACGATGCTGGACGAGGCGGGCCAGGTGGCGGCGCAGCTGCAGCGGCGCATGGCGCTCCGCACGGCGCTGCGGCACACGGCCGAGAGCTGGAACAAGATCCAGAAGTCGGACGCGTCCATGGCCGAGACGGTGGTGCGGCTCTACCGCCGCGTGGAGGCGCAGATGGCGGTGCCGGAGCCGCACCAGCCCACCATGCTGGAGTCGAACCTGGCCGGCCTGGATGTCGTGGGCAACGCGTCGCTGGACGACGCCATAGCCGCCGCCGCTGCTGCCGCGGTGGCGGCCGGGGACGGCGGGGTGGAGGAGCACGGGCTGACGCTCGACACGTCGGTGGATCTGGGGCTGGGGGGAGGCAACGGTAGCGGTAACGGCGATCTGGGCGGCCTCGCTTCGGCGGGGGACTCTGCTGGAGGCGGCGGGGGTTTGGATCTCACGGAGCAGGACATCTTTGCGGGTTTGGGGGATGCGGGGGACTTCAATCTCAGCTGGGGGGCGGATATGGACCTGGGCTAAGGTAGTTGGCTGGGTGAGTGGAATGCTCTTTGGGAGTTGGGGAGTGAGCGCGTTCCAACGGGCTGGGATCATCACGGTGTAGAAGGGATATATCCAATTGATTTTCTGATTGTTGCCTTACCGGTATTGCCAGCCGAGTACACTCCATATGTGTCACGGTAGTTTCGGCCGAGACCAGATTGGTGATGGATGGTTGGCATTGAAGAAGCAACGGAGGTGGACCCGCTCTTTCTATAAAAAGACCCCGCCCAGCCCTTTGGCCCCGCACCTTCCCTTGCGTCCCTTCGGCTCTGGACACAGTAATGACACCAGTTCAATTACTGTGAGGTTGTACTGTGGCAGAGATTGAGGGTCAGAAAAGGGTCCTGAGGGGTCCAGCTTCCGGGTCGCACAAAAGAGCTTGTGTGGGTCATTTCAATGGCACAATTCCAGCGTTCGGGAATCCTTCCTCGCACTGGACGCCCAATTAAGAGACGATAGCCGCAGTAGGCCGAGGTTTGGTAATGGGAACTCCAAGCTTATCATTCAATTCCCCATCATCATCTCTTGAGCCCTGGCTTGGGTCATTTCCATCTATGTCCACGCCTGTCAACTTCGCACGTCTTTGACTCCAAGTTCTAGGGAGTCGGGAACGCTATATGTAGTGCGCTTCATGGTCCCGAGGCTTGTTGCTGCTAGTAGGTAGCTGATCAATGCTGGATTGTTTGACCGACCACAGACACAGCCACCTGCAGTGAACTTGAGGCTGGGCGAGACACATTTCTGCGCGATGAACTGGCCCAGTTCCTTCGCGTCGTCCAGTCAATCCGCCAGGAAGGGCACAGGGGAGGGTTCTTTCTGCATGCTACTGCGGAAAAGTTGCCGCGCCATTGGTCCTTGGGCGGATATTCGCAGATCGGGCTCCCTGCGCTTGTGCGCCCAGCTGAAAGCCATCTTTCCCGTTTCAGCTTAATGTCCCAATATTTCTGAGGCTCGCCCCCACCGCTCCGTCGCTCATTCGATGGCGTGCGCCGGGGTCGGTCCTGGTCCTGGTCTGGTTTCCTCTGTCAGAGTCGGGGACAATCTTGGCCCGACCGACTATTGTCGTGGGAGCCTGGTGCTGATCATGTTCTCGGCCCTCGATATCGGGAGCGCCTGCTGGGGTCGCCTCGGGCTTCGAGAAGCATTGACATGCCCACGGTAATGAAGACGGGCATCGTGTGGTCGAGGAAACAGGAAATGGAAGGGCCTCGTCTTGATCTATTTAGGAATCGAGGCTTGATGAGGCGTACCGGGATGCGCGACATGTTCTTCCCAACGGTTGAAGGGCCCTCTCGATGTGCTTGGCATTCTCCATTCCACTCCGTCCAAGCCTCGACCGGCGTCGCTTCACACCACACTAGCTTCATGAACCCTGGCCGCGCCCAATGAAAGGCGCAGATCGTTCACGTTAATCTCTCTGTGCTTCCTTCAGCTCGAAGCTCGGGGGGTTGAGCCGCAAATTGTTCATATGTCCGCCCACCTGCTCTCCCCCGGGTCCGGCTCTTGGCTTCTCTCACCTTCCTGTGACTGATATTTTTTTAATCCCCTGGCACGCCATTGAGGAAACACCAGTCCCATCCTCTGGCCCCAAGTGTACACGGAATCATTCAGCATGAAGCGCGCATACGCTCTGGTGGCCTTGGGCAGCGTGCTCACTGGCGTTGAGTCCAAGCTGTCGAGATGGGCCAACGACAAGCGCGATGCCGAATGGCGACCTGCCCAGGTGACTGTCGCCGTGGAGCAACTACTTCATGGCTTCAGCCCCAAGCCGACACAGGCACCCAGGGCAGCTCCTGATCAGAGTCTCGAGAAGCGGCGAGCGTCTGCTAGTGGTACGCCTGCTGACAATACATGTGCCTATGTCAGCGGCATAACTGGTATGTTCTTGTCCGCCTCATGTCGGCTCCACGGCACCTGCTAACCTGAGCCAGCCTCGTCCTTATACTGCGACCCTGACAATGCCTGCGTCTATAACAGCGTGTACTCGGCCATTGGGTGCTGTCCTGATACTATAGTGGATGCCACAACCACTTTGCCTGGCACATCCAGTTCGTGCCCTGTTTGGACCACTTGCTATGACTACACCGAGTCAGCCTCTTATACCACCAATAATGGCTGGACGGTGTACTGGTATGCGTGTCCGAGCGAAAGAGCAACTCGTTTTTACGTCAATACTAACCTCTTTTAGTGGTCAAACGGCATACCCTACCTGCGTCAAGCATCTTTACAAGGACCCACAATGGACTGGATATACTCTCTGGGGGTGTCACAAGTCGTTGCGGACAGACTTCGTCTACTACACCCCTACACAGCTTGGTGGTACTACATCAACTTCGACTCCCGCGAGTAGTCCATCGAGCGCCACTCCCAGCACCTCTACGACCGGTTCCACCACAGCGACCGCTGACCCGTCAACCTCGACGAGCCCAGTGGCCGTCCCTGGCAAAAAGAAGTCAACCCCAGTCGGTCCCATCGTGGGAGGTGTCGTGGGCGGCGTCGCAGCTCTGGGCCTGATCGGCCTAGCACTCTTCTTCTTCCTCCGCAAGAAGAAGTCCGACCCTGCCCCGGCCGCCGCACCCGCCAACCCAGCCGCTCCCGCCCAAGGTCCTCCACCCGGTGCTCCTCCGGCCGGCGGGTACTACGACCCCAACCAACCCCAGATGGCCCAGCAGCAAGGCCAGTACGGCTACGGAGCCCCCGCGGGCGGCTTCGCGCCCGTGGACCCGCGCGCCAGCATCGCCAAGCCGCCGTACGCCACGCAGCAGACGGAATACAACCCCAACCAGCAACAGCAGTTCTCGCCGCCCGGAAGCCCCGCGCCCGCGTACAACGGCTCGCCGCCGCCTCAGGCCGGCGCGTACGGCCAGCAGGCCGTGTCGCCGGACGGCTCCACGGGCTACAGCCAGCCGGGCCAGCAGCCGTACCACGCCACGCAGTATAACCCGGGGTACCCGAACGCGGCGCCGCCGCAGCAGGCCCAGCCCTACGGGCAGCCGCAGCCGGGGGCACACCCTACGCACTACGCTGCTGAGCTGGACACCAGCAAGGGTGATGGCGAGGTGAGGGAGTTGGCTGGTTAGAAGGGGGTATAATATCAGTGGCTTTTGTTGCGCCGTTGTGCTTGCTTTACCTGCCATGCGTACATATATGTGGATTTTGGTATATAGATTGCTTGATCTGGCCATGAATTCGCGTCGGTTCAAATGTTTATGATAATCCAATTGCATTTCTGTGTTTATATGTTATCACAGGAACTAACCTATATGGGAACTTGCAATGGCGTGCCCCGTGGACCAAATAAGAGACAGCAGTCGAATATGGACGTATTTACGTTCCTCCGGCCCATCTATCCAGGGTGCAAACTCTTGCATTTCAGCAGCGATCGTCGATACACGTGCTAGACATACATTTCGTCGCGATTCTGCTCATGGCCACCACAGCCCATAGCGGCCAGTTTGGTGCCGTGAGATGGGATTTGTTGCACTCTCAACAGGAAGATGGGAGACAGCTCTTGTGTAAGAGCTGCTATATAGTTGGTGACCTTGACTACGCGGTCTGCAAGCCTAGATGAAGCCGACTCGGTGTTGGCTGGAACAGGTCATCCGTCAGCGTTGGGCATTGCACAACATGCCGTTCTGATAACTACCCTGCTTGTACCCGAGGTGATAATAGTCGTGCGAGTACTTCTAAGACGTGCAGGACCTCGATGACCCAGGCAACCTTGCAGATAGTCGCTAGTGTCCTGACTGTGTTCGGCCATGCCTCCAATGTGGTGGTCCACAGAAGAAGAAAGACAGACAGCAGATCTGCTATAAAACTTAGACTTGGTCTCAGTAGTTAGACTAGAAAACTAACCATCCTCTGCATGTCACTGTGCTAATGTAGAGTCTCAGTAACTTAAACCCTGCATGCTTAAGAAACTGCAGCCAATAAGGGGTAGAATCTACACTCGTGGGTACCAATCAAACACCACTACCTACCATAGTAAGGTACTAGTCAGGTCACATAGTAATCTAAGTCCATCTGCAATGGCTTCTCCCCGCCCTTGCAGCGCCGTGCCGGCGCACAACGGGGCTCCGATCGAAACCGCCGCTGCCGGCTCCCGGAGTGTTAACGGCTAGACCGTCTCGCCGGACAGGACCGATTACGGCGATGTCCAGCCTGGCCAGCAGCCGTACCAGGCTATGCAACTACAACCAGTACCAGACCGGGACACAGCAGCAGGCGCAGCTGTACAGGCAGCGGCCGCAGCAGCATTTCGCTGCCGAAGGTGCCGAGCTGCCGACGCAGAGGCGATGGGCGATGGGAGGTGCGGGAGTTGGCTGGTTAGTGGAGGAAGGTTGGTAGAGTTGGGAGATGCCACCGGTATCTTGGGAAGAGGGGGATAGGCTTTGCTATGCTTTCTTGTTTATCTTGATCTGGACCCTGCGTATATAACGGTATGAGATATATAGACGGATTGTGATTTTTTTTTTTTTTTTTTNTTTTTACTGTTTTTTTATTTGTTTTTTTTATTTATTCGGTTTTTTTTTTTTTTTTTTTTTTTTTGGATCACGGTCTTGTCTATAGTTGGTCAGGCTAGTTTGCTATTGCATGTAGTATTCATACTTGACCACAGGTATAGGCGTCATTCAAGATTTCCAGTTGCGATGATGATAATGATTTGCTGCAAGCAAGTATGTGTATAGGTACATAACCTGTAATGTACTCTTGGAAAATAGTGCTCCCGTCTCCAAAGCCACAAGAGATGAGAGGGAAGAACCTGAATTCTGGGAATTCTGGGAATCTGGCAAGGCAGTGACGATGCTTTTCAGCTGTCGACGGCAGGAGCAGGAGACGAGCAATGGAAGGAGCAATTGTAGTACCCCACTTTATCGCTATCTTGGGATTTCTTGGCAGCCTTGAGGACCCACCGGCGTTGCTATGGAAGGTCTGATTCGATGCAGGTGTGGGAAGCCCGGGAAGGTATCACTCTGGGTTTGATTCCTTCCCTGCTTGTCATGCATTTGTTTATGTCTGATCTCATCGGGAGCCCGTCATTGGACCAATTCCGTCGTGTTATTCGAGTATTCGAGCTGAGTTACACCACCATCACTCAGCCTTCGTCAGATCATTCATTCGACCTTCATACCTGTAAACTAGCCTACAGTTTGCGCTTGTTTAATTTTCCTTCGGACTGGCTTTATTCCTGTTTGTCTAGCTTTGAGCCAGGAGTGTAGAGACTCTATATGTCGCAGTAAATACCAGACATAGGTACCAGCTGGACTCTACACCATCCTGCAAGCGTTACATTTGTTGGTGCAAATTCATGTCTCGCATCCCACATGATCTCAGTCCATCTCCGTCTCCCGATTTCTCCGATCTGCGCCCACAGCTGATCGAATTGAAGCATGTGGCTCTTGTAGAAGGTAAGGGTGCTCTTGTCATGGTTTCTGCTTTGTTGACTTCGTCCTACTCCAACGCTGCTCCTCCTCACATCTCCTTCTATTGTTTCTGTGCCCCTCCCTGCCCTCCAAAGACCTGTCATTTACTGTGTACATCTTCGAGTTTGCATCCATACATCTCCTTTCAATTTCACTGTGTACCTACCTCGCTTGTATCCACTTCCTGATCGGATCGTCATCCACCAAACCAAGATCCTCGATCCTCGTGGAACATGCAGATCACCTCTGGAATGCCATGACCACTCCTACTAATCACTCGACCCTCCTCTGCACAATAGACACAAGACAATGCCACCGCCGAAGCAACCTCCCGACCCTACGACACCCAACCCCCGTCGAGCCTCAGCCTCTAAACCATCCACTCCCGCCAATCGCAAGGCCTCCGCCAATGCCGCCGCTACACCAAAGAGCGCACCGGCCGCCTCCGGGCCGCCGAAGAAGAAGGCCGAGCCACCCTCTCTCCTCACCGACTTCCTCCTCGGCAGGCCCTCACCCCAGCGCGTAGCCTCGCAGCGCGCTGCTGCCCTGTCGTCCCAGCCCAGGAGGAAGAGCGTCGCCCTCGACGCCGCCGGCGTGCGTGAGGAGCTGAGGCAGGAGATGCGCGCTGCGGCCGTGCGGAAGCTGCAGCAGCCCGGCGGTGTGCGCGACCGCGTAAAGCACTGGCAGAAGGCCAACGCAACAGCCATGAAGACCGGCGTCGCCATGAAGCCTGAGATCGTTGAGGACGTCGCCAGCGAGCCGACTGAGATCCTGGTCCAGGTCGATCAGGAGAGCGTCACCGAGGAGGACAGGGTGCGGATCAAAATGCGCCAGAAGGCAAGAAGAAGGTCGAAGCCCCCAGCTGAGACGGGTGATGATGACGAGGATAAGGCCGGCTCTCCTGAGCCGGTGAAGGTCGCCAAGAAGACGAAGGCCGCGGTAGAGGTACATCAGGATCCTCCCAGCGCTTCCAAGCCCAGGCCTCTGCCGAAGAAGAGGATCGTTAGCGACGAGCATTGGATGAAGCAGAGACAGGGTCGGAAGAGCCCGCCGCGGAAGAACTCGCCAAAGGCCAAGGTCGAGGCTAGTCCAGCCCCCTTACCGAAGGATTTGCTGACGCGGACCACCCGGAACCCGACTATACAGGAGAAGATCAAGGACTGGACGCAGAGGGTGGAGATGCCCGATCCGCCTCCGCCGCCAAAGGTCAAGAAGTACACGACGAAGGGCGGCGATAGTATCACGATTGAGGAAGACGGTTCGGTCGATTCAGGTTCGACGAGTAGACCTTCTAGGCGGAGTCAACCTGCCGACGACGGCATTCGCGTTACGCCGGTGAAACCGAGGAAACCGATAGCGGAGACCGACGACGGTATTAGAATAAAACCTGTCAGGGTAAAGGAGGTTAAGGAGCCTCCAGATGACGACAAGGTCGATAAACCGCTTAAGAAGAGCCCCCTGGACGATGGCATCAGGATACGCCCCGGTCCAGAAATTGAGGCGGCCGATGAGGTTACATCACAGCCTGCATCCTCTAGACATCAATCACAGGAGCGGAGCTCCAAATATCCCAACCGGAGGAGAGGTCGTTCTTCCGGGGATACGATCGGGGTGATGGAAGAGCCGCACACCGAACCAGAGACTCCAACTAAGAAAAGAGGCTCGGCTCGGCGACGCCCAAGGAGAAGCCTCTCGCCAACGACGGTTATGCAAACTCAGACGGAGGAATCGACAGATCTTACCTCACGTGTCAGCAATTCGGACGACGAGTCTGACCTGGGTAGATCTCAAGTGCTTTCGGATCTACCGTCAATAGCTCCGGGGAGCAAGTCCCTAGCAGATATCCCGGTCGGATATTCGGCTTTCAGTGAGCTAGATCTGCCTCTCGGCGCAGACGCCCGAAACAGCATCAGACGGCCCAAGACTCAGAGAAACTCGAGTCTGAAAGCTGTGCCCAAGGTTCTCAAGAAGGTCGTCAGCGCCATCGCACATGAGAAAGTGGCTGACGGCCCACCCCCGCGCACTGGCATTAACAAGCCTCCTAGCATAGAGAACTGGCTAGACACCACGGTCGATCCGTTTGTGGACGCAGCCCAACCGAAGAAGACCTCAGCAGAGAAGGAATGGGTGAATGAGCGTCGGAAACGGTCTTCGTCCGAAGCTCCGGCTAGGGTGGCAGATCGGTCTCCATCGATCGAACGCCGCGAGGATCAAGAGAATGCCGACCCGGCCAAGGAGGTCGACAATGACACCACACCGAGGAAGTCCAGGACTCCTACCGGTTCCGGACTCAAGAGAAAGGGTGCGACTAGGAGCACGTCATCGCCGCTGAAATCCGGCCAGAGAAAACCGTTCAAGGAGCAGCTGAAAGATGCATTTCGGGGAGAGTCTGGCGGCCACAAGATCATCCCACCCGTCTATCCTAGTTACGAAGCCAGACCCGAACCCGTCGATGACTTGGATCATAGCGACTCTGAGCGCCATGAGCCACGACGGAACTCCAGTGGCGCGACAGGCCGCTCCCGCTCGCCGGAGGCCGCATCGACTGTCGACTCAAGCTCCAGTATAGGACCCATTCCCAAAGATAGTGATTTTCCACGAAGGAAGCCGCCAACGAACGGGTTCCATGAACTGTCGACGATTGTGTCGGAAGCATCGTGTAGTACGCATGAGTCCGACACCGTGTCTACCGTGTCGCAGTCGACAATAACCCAATCTACTGCTCTTACGAAATCGTCCGATATCTCCCGGGGAGCAAGCCAGAAATCTCACACGAGTTTGAAGCGTCGCTTGACTAAACATTCGGATCTCGTGTCAGTTCTATCCTTACCTGACAATGGCCACCTTTCGCCCCCCGTCCGAGCCAGGAGCATCAGGTCGGGCGGTCGCCTCCTTAGGAAAACTAGTAAGATCCTCGATCATACCCCTATCGAGGATCTCCTGCAGGAGTTTGTGGACGACGAGCACTACTACCAGAGGGAGCTGAAGACGCTTGTCGACGGTGTGGTCCCGGTTCTTCTCAAGCAGGTCGTCAATGGCGAAGGCCACGCTACCAAGGACTTCTTTGGGCCCTCGAATCCCCTAGCCGAGCGCGCCATGTCCAAAGCTGTGGTCGAGATGGGTATATCTCTCGAGAAATTGAAGAATGCCCACAGGCGGGTCCCCCTGTCAGATGTGCAACTGCTCCTCGCGTGGCTTGAAAGCGTTTACCCGATATACGACCGGTACCTCGACGTGTGGCGTCTTGGTTTTCAAGATCTAATCGTCAATCTTGCTCCTGCCGCCGGCAAATCGGCGGAAGATGACTCACTTGTGAATGCCATGCCTCGTAATGACGACGGCGATGCCCTCGATGAGAATGGCGAACCGGTGGACGTTGCGCACCTGCTCAAGCGACCTCTGGTCCGTATCAAGTGGATGGTCAAGCTGATCAAGGTAGGCTCATGATCGATACTTGGTGCCACGCACATATGCTAACAATGACTATGTAGGGTGCGCACAAACTACAGCCAACATCTGAACTGGAGGCTCTTCTGTCAACATACGAGAAGCTTCAAGACAAGGCGCGCAGACGACACCGCGAGGAGACAGCTCGTAAGACGGATGAGGATGCCAACAACACTGACGTCACCCGCACGAGAGACCTCCGTAGCTTGTCCGCCATCGACGCAGTCGTGATTGACCAGTCTCGACAGGTCAATGCGAAGGACGCGTTCTCTCTCGATCTCAAGCATTCCAGCGGCCAGAGACTCGAGTGCCGAGTCGAAATCATCTTCAGAGACAACGTCAGCAATCCAGCGGACAAGGGTGATGTCCTCATCCGCGAGACGGGCACTGGCGGCCGCTCTTGGCTACTGTTTCCTCCAGTCCCAAAGAACCAGATCTCAGCTCGTAAGGGTGATAGTGACTGCGAACTCACGGTCATGATAAGAGGATATCACAATTATAGGGACTGGTATGAACTACTCACACTCAGTTCGGATGACGAAGACCAGATAGCCGACTGGTTGGACATTCTCGGCAGCGACCCAATGCCGCCGACCCTGAGAGCCCACCTTGATAGTCGTGCACGCCTTGCCTCGGCCGCATCGCCGCGAGCTTCGGAGGCCGATATCCCGGTCGGAGAACGTAGACGCCGGCAGCAACCTCCAGGATCTCCTGCCGCGGAGCCCAAGACTCCAAGCCGATATCACAAGCGTACTCCCAGCGTGCCGACCACTCCGACCACTCCCACTCAGACAAATTACACATCGCCTTCGCCGAACAAGACGCCAACTCAAAACTCTTTCTTCGCTGGGCCGCGGGATGATAGGCGTACCCTTCCTTCGGCTGAACGGAGCACACCTCTTCGGGAGGACATGCGACCTGAGCCGGCGAAGCTGACGAAAACGCCTCCCAGTCCCACAGCTTACAGGGAGGACGGAGCTCCTCCACCACCCGCTCATCGGACACTCAAAAAGAACCCTCCCGTGCTGTCACCGCCGGTTGACATCGGCGTCTCTCGCGTCAAGCGCCGCGGCTCATCACCACTTAAGCACGAGTACCACCCGTCCGATATTTCATCTGCAAGCTCCGTGACTGCCAGTGACGAATCCGACTTGTCCGACTCGGATTCATCTAGTGACGAGCTCGACGAATCAGACGTGCCTGACATTCTCCCGGCTATCAGTATTAAAGAGAAGATCCCAACCCCTGCCGACAGTGTCGTCTCGGACAGTAGCTTGACTCCATCCGCCTCGGCCTCTCAAGCAGGCGTGGCCGGCGGCCGAGAATCGCCGTCCGAGTGGTCCGTTAAGGCCATCGCTTCCATCTCGTACTGGTCCAACCGGCACGGCATCTGGAAGGACGTAGACAAAGAAGCATGCTCCATCGTCATCACCCCGGGCCTGATTGAGGCCTTTCCCTTGGCCCACGCCGATCTCCACAAGCTCTCCCGCGGCCTGAGCGACGCCGTGCTAGGCGACCGAGACGGCGGCGCTCCCCGTCCCCTCATCGCCCTCGACCTCACACCGCTGGTCATGATCCGCATGTCTAACTCCATCGACCTCGAGATCCGCTCCCCTGTGCGTCCGTACTCGATCCTCAACAAGATCGAGGGCGCCTTCTTCCGCTTCCGCTCCCCATCAGCCCGCGAGGGCGGCCTGCTCTACGACGCCGTGCACGTGTCCCGCATGAATAACGCCAAGTTCAAGGCGCTCGAGGAAGAAGCGCGCTTCCGCTCCTTCGGCCAGCACCAGCAGAACGGCAGCCACACTCCCGAACACAGCGGCGACGGCTCCACCTCCAGTAGACGCCGCGGCTGGTTCGGCCGCAAGAATAGTTATCGTGCGTCGGCCCGCGCGCCTACGGCCCCCTCTGAGTCGCAGGGCAGCAGCTCGGGGGTGTCGGCCAGCAGCTTCCTCAAGCGCCTGACGGGTGGCGGCAACACGTCTTTCAACATCGACAAGTCGACCGTGGACAAGCAGTCCCGCCCCGGCTCCGCGGCAGGCGTTCCCGGGGCCGCCACGACGGTGACGGGCAGCGGGCCGGGCAGCCTGTACACCAGCTCGGGCTCGTCGTCGGGTGGCGGGACGCTGTTCCGCGCGCCGTCGCTTAGCATATCCGGGAGCGGCAAGGGCGGGGGTCTGGCGCCGGGCGACCGCATGCCGATCCGGCTGTACAGCGCGGTGCCGAACAAGAAGTGGGAGGACTACGGCAACTGCGTGCTGCAGATCCTGCGGCCGCCGCCGGGGATGCACCAGGAGCTGCGGGTGTACCACGGGATGGAGAAGCGGATCAAGATCACGAGCCCGGCCAAGAAGGAGGGGGAGGAGGACCTGATCGTGCTGGACGTGGTGCTGGGCAGCGGGTGCTTCAACAGGCTCGGCACCAAGGGCGTCGTGGTCAAGGTGTGGGAGGACATACGCGACACGGACGGGAACGTGGGCTTCGCGCCCGCGCGGGGCGGGCTGAGCGGCAAGATGAAGACTTGGTGCTTCCAGACCAAGACTAATGCCGAGGCGGCGTGGGTGGTGAGTCTGCTGACGCAGGAGGTTGATTTGGGGTAGGGGAGGTGTTATGGTCGTGGTAGGAGGGGTTGAGGGCTGAGGGTTGAGCGTTTGTTGGAGGTGGGTTTCGGACTCTGAGAGTCTGCTGGCGGAGAGACTTTGGTGGCATATACCCTTCCTTTTTTCGGCCTTTTTTTTGGCTTTGGCACATGGGCCCTTCCGCATTGTTCATACCGGAAGGGACTTTCTAGAGGTTTATAATGACTGCTTTAGACAGGCATAGGCGTCACTATGATACAGGGGACTTTTCGGAATGGTATCCAGGAGCCGGGGGACAGGTTCCCTGGTCCACATTTTCCTTTTATTGGAGATAATGTGTGTATCTGTGTATTTGCTCTCGAGTGTGGAGGATATCGCCAACTCAGTCATCTATCTCACTGGTAACCTTGAGCGATCTCTGCGTGCAATCAGCGTGACGTGATGGATCCTAGTCATAGGAGCAAGCTGGAACCTGTGACGGGCGTCTATAGAAGGAAGGTAACTTAGATGAAATCCGTGGATATCCCTCCGCCTCTGTCGACACCGCCCATTCCTCTCCTTCCATTCCGCAGTGTCTTCTGCACTGATTGATCACGCTACTAACCAAATCGGCCTACCCCTACTCGGCCTTCCACTCCTCAAACTCCTTCTCAAGATGCTCCTTCAGCGCCTTGAACTTGTTCGCAAAGTCCCTCCCGCACCTCCAACATACCAAGTTCCTATCGAGATAAGCCTGGTGCGGAAGCCGTCGGGGATCGTCCTTGGGAAGCGGGAAATCCGCCAGGTCGACGAGGAAAGGCGTGTTGAACGAGTTGTAGTGCTTCCGGTGCTTGAGGCAGGGGCTGTGCATATCCCGGGACAGGACGTGCACGTGCAGGTGGCTCATGCTCGGGTGCTGGTGGATGCCGACCTTGACTTCGGCGAGCCAGTCTCGCCCCGCCGGCAGCTGGGCCTCGTCCAACACGCTGTCGTCACCTGCCGCCGCTATGGCCTTCTCGCGCTCTGTCTCCTTCCGACTGCTGCTGCCGAAGCGTCTTTTCAGCTCCTTTGCCACGAGGTGCCGAAGACGGTCTGTCTCGGTCCGGACTGCTGCGAGGAACTCGACGTCTTCAAAGGCGTCAATGGGGTGGAGGAGGTTGTGCTTGGGGCTCCGCGGCAGCAGGAGGGTGTGCACGCTTGCCTTGGGGTAGAGGTCGTGGATGGCTACGAAATTGGCATTGTGGTAGATGACCCTACTGGATGGGAATGCCTTGGGATCTGCTAGATAGGCACCTAAACCGTCCCGATCCTTGAAGACGCGAGTGAGCTTGGATGCTGCGGAGGGGTGAGAATGCTTAGAGTCTGGCGGTGGTGGGGGTGGTTTGGGCCTCATTAACTCGGTGACTGAACATGTGACGGTCAACTAGCTGTGTCTGTTTCTGATCGCTGAGCTAGACGAGAGCTTACAGGCATTGCGAGGTTTGGAAGCTTCGGCGGGTTGTGAAGATGATGAGGCCTTCCCAGGTAGTGGAGCGTGTGCTTCTTGTGTGATCTCTTCTCTCGTGATCGCCTCTTCAGGCTCCGCCTCGGTTGAAGACATTACTTTGAGACGTATATTCGTGTTCACGTAGCCCCTTAGTCAGACAGAATATCATCGTATGGTTGTTGGATCTGAGGAGGGTAGAAGTGAGATAAGTGAGGTCAGGCGGAGGCAAGAGTGCACTTTCGGGGTTAGGGTTATTCCTTACATACAACATAGAATGGTCGAAGACATCCTGCCAACATACTGTGTTGTTCTTGAAGATCTAAAACTGAAGCCTACCTTAACTACCTCGTCTCTACTAGATATTTTAGGTATGTTCGGACAAGGCAGCTTTTTGTTGCGTTAATGTCTATGTATCAAACACTGTGCGACTATAGAAACCTGCTGTAATCAGACCGTGCGCATTCGAGTGTCCACTGTGTGACCTTCATTCGAACATTTTCATGCCTCACAACATCAACTCACAACGAGTGGCAACCTCTCAACACTTGCCGTCATAACTACATCAAAATGCAAGGCCGACGCTACACTTATATCGATCGAAGACGCGCTGTTTTATAAGGTGTTCAAGGAAGCCCCAGATGTGAGCCGGGACTTAAGGCGAGAAAGCGGCACTCAAAGCGAAAATGGTCAAAAAGGGCAAAGACAAGAGCACCCCTGCTCCGGCACCAACCCCTGCCGCTGCGCAGAGCAAGGGGAAGAACCAGAAGGCCAAGTCGAAGCCACCTGAGGACGACTTCATTGTCTTCACAACGGGTGATAAGGATCCCAAAAACAAACGAGGTGGCGGCTCGGCTAGCAGGTCTGGTCCCTCTGCTTCCGATGCCCAGCCAGAAGAGGGCGCTCTCGGCCCTCCTAAGCCGACCGTAAAGCAGATCATTGGCGGTGCCTCTTGGACCGGCAAGTTGCCGGTGAACCTTCTGTCTGAGCATTGCCAGAAACATAAATGGGACAGGCCTGACTATCACACTGTAAGCAGATGAGAACGTAACCTTATAGAACACCCAAACTCATCCGTACTTCAGCGCCAAACTCCGGAGGGATACTCCGTCTTCGTCAGTCTGAGCGCGAAGAATCCTAAGACGCAGGAGACCGTCAAGCTGCAACCGTTCAAGCTCCCTCCTAGCCACATACACCTGGTTACCAAGCCGACGGCCCTGGAAGCCAAGCACGCTGCTGCCACATATGCGCTCTTTCGGGTCTGCAGCATGAAGAACATCCATATGATGCTGCCACCCGACTATAAGTCTTTATGGAAGGAATTCGAGGCGCTAAAGAAGCAGGACGTGAAGGAAGGCAAAGCCTGGATGTACGAGGCTGACCCGTTTACGGCTTTACGGGAGCGGGAGGACGCCAAGGCAGCGGCCGAGAAGAAGAGGAAAGACATACAGACTGCTAAGGAGAAGGCGGCTAGTATGCCCGGAGCGACTGGCCTGGTGCTCAGGAATAATACCCCTGGGGCTGCCGGTGGCGGTAATCCTATGAGGGGATGGACGGCAGTGCCCAAGATCGAGATGGGTAACAAAACTCGCGCTCACGTCGAGGATCTCCTCCGGAGACGGACAGTCTGGAATCCGCACGGTGTGGTCATGACCGCAGCGCAGAAAGACGCCATTGTGAAGGAGTTTAAGGGCTTAGGCTTCCGACAGAGTCATATCGAGGAGGCTGTCGAGGAGTGCAAAGACCGCGAGGAGTCTCTGGAATGGCTTTTGATCCATGTGCCCGAGGATGACCTGCCTCGTTGGGCCTTGCCCCAAAGCTACACAGCCGGTGTGAGCGTGGGTGCAAGTGATCTCCGGAGAGAAGGAGCCATCAAGCGTCTGGCCCAGTCCGGATATTCTGCCGATCTGTGCCGCAAGGTATTCGACGCCCATGGAGGCGACGAGGGTAGGGCTGCCGAGGCCCTACAAAAACTGTTGTTGACGGGAGAAAGCCAAAGCGATGGGAGAGACAGTCCAGCTGAGTGGGAGACTGGTCCAAGCGATCCCTCGAAGACTGCAGACGAATGCTGGGAAGAGGAGATGTCGAGTCTCGAAGCTGGCTTCGGTGATCAGTATAGTCGGCTCTCGACTGAAGTCTGCCAGATCAGGATCCTTGGTGTCACAAATGGTCCAACAAAAGATATTGAAACATTCTTACAGTTTCGGAAATCGCCACATTACCCCCAAGAGGTCATTCTCTCTGTCGTAGCGAACTTGCCAGCCTACATCAAGTTAAGCATCCTCAAGAAGGCTTTGGCATACGCTGCCGAATCCCTGGAAGGAGAGGATATGAAAATATACTTCATCGCAAGCTGGGTCCAAGAAGCCATTAACGACATTATAGACAAGCCTGGCGCCTTACGCGAGGTGGCGACAGTCGCCTCTACAGCTTCGGAAGAGCGGACCAAAGCTCAACTGAGAACAAGGCGGAAGGCACCACAGCACCCAAGACCACTGAACTGGACGCCGGACCCGCAGACGAAGGAAGACTTTCTCCGTAGGCAGAAAAGTCCAGCATACCAGAAGATGGTCTCGGGGCGCCAAAAGCTGCCTGCCTGGCAGATACAGGAAGAGATCGTTCAGACTGTCAGCGAGAATCAGGTCACCATTATATCCGGAGAGACGGGTTCCGGAAAGTCAACGCAATCTGTCCAGTTCATTCTTGATGACCTCTACATGAAAGCCCTCGGCAACTCGGCGAACATGATCGTGACCCAGCCAAGACGAATCTCGGCGCTTGGTCTAGCCGACCGTGTCAGTGAAGAGCGCTGCTCGCAGGTAGGCCAGGAGATCGGATACTCCATTCGTGGTGAGAACAAGACAAGCCTGAAAACGAAGATCACATTTGTGACTACTGGAGTACTGCTCAGGCGTCTGCAGACGTCAGGTGGGAGGATTGAGGATGTGGTCGCCTCTCTAGCCGACGTGAGCCACGTGGTTATTGACGAGGTTCACGAGCGGAGTCTCGACACCGACTTCCTCCTCAGCATTCTACGCGATGTCCTGAGAAAGAGAAAAGATTTGAAGCTGATCCTGATGAGTGCGACGCTGGACTCGGCAACCTTCAAGGATTACTTTACGGCTGACAGAAGCCAGTATTTGACGGTTGGCATGGTCGAGATTGCTGGTCGGACGTTCCCCGTGCAAGACTTCTACCTCGATGATATTATCCACATGACCGCTTTCGCCGTAAGCGATCGTTGGAATTATCGGGACGATGATACGAGCAAGACATCCGACGCCGCAACAGACCCAATCAACAAGACAATCCAGAGGCTCGGTAGTCGCATCAACTACGATCTTCTCGCAGAGACTGTGAAGGCCATTGACAACGACCTGTCTCAGACGCAGAAATCAGGAGGTGTCCTAATCTTCCTCCCTGGAGTGGCCGAGATCAACCGCGCCTGCAATGCCCTCCGCTCGATAACTTCGCTATACGTACTCCCCCTACACGCCTCTCTCGAAACAAAGGAGCAGAGGAAGGTATTCGCCGCAGCACCTCCAGGTAAGCGGAAGGTTGTCGTGGCCACCAACGTCGCAGAAACTTCCATCACAATCGATGATATTGTAGCCGTCATCGACAGCGGCCGCGTTAAGGAGACCTCCTTCGACCCGCAGAACAATATGCGCAAGCTGGAGGAAACCTGGGCGTCTCGCGCGGCCTGTAAGCAGCGACGAGGAAGAGCTGGACGCGTGCAAGCAGGGAAATGCTACAAACTCTATACGCGGAACCTAGAAATGCAGATGGCCGAGCGTCCGGAGCCCGAAATCCGACGAGTCCCCCTCGAGCAACTCTGTCTGTCCGTCCGAGCCATGGGTATCAAGGATGTCCCCATGTTTCTTTCAGGCACACCTACGCCACCAGAGGCCAAAGCGGTTGAAGGAGCCATCACGATGCTCCGGCGAATGGGTGCTCTCGACGGCGAGGAGCTCACAGCCCTTGGCCAACAGCTAGCCATGATCCCGGCCGACCTCCGATGCGGCAAGCTGATGGTCTTTGGCGCCATCTTCGGCTGCCTCGACGACTGCGTCACCATAGCCGCCATCCTCAGCACCCGCAGCCCGTTCCTCTCCCCGCCCGACAAGCGCGACCAGGCAAAGGAAGCGAAGCTGCGCTTCTCTCGCGGCGACGGCGACTTACTGACCGATCTGCGCGCCTTCCAACAATTCGACGACATGACGGCCGAGCGGCTCGGCCAGCGCCAGGTTCGCTCCTGGTGCGACGAGAACTTCCTGTCCTTCAACACCCTGTCCGACATCGCGTCGACGCGGACGCAGTACTACTCCTCCCTGTCGGAGATCGGCTTCGCAACCGGCCGGTCCGCCGCGGCGACGTCCAAGACGGCGCAGCCGAGCGTGACGCTGCTGCGCGCCCTGACGGCGTCGGCCTTCACGCCGCAGATCGCGAGGATCCAGTTCCCCGACAAGAAGTTCGCGTCCAGCATGAGCGGGGCGGTCGAGCTGGACCCGGAGGCTAAGACGATCAAGTACTTCAACCAGGAGAACGGGCGGGTGTTCGTCCACCCCAGCAGCACCATGTTCGACAACCAGAACTTCCCCGGAGGTGCCGCGTTTTTGTCGTATTTTACGCTCATGGCCACGAGCAAGGTGTTTATAAGAGATCTTACTCGTGAGTTGGCTCTGTTCGTTGTATAGCGTGTAGGACTCTGCTAATCTTCGTAATAGCCTTCAATTCGTATACTCTTCTCCTCTTCTCCGGGGGTATCGAGCTAGACACGCTGGGCCGCGGGCTTGTGGTCGACGGATGGCTTCGACTGCGGGGGTGGGCGAGGATAGGCGTCCTGGTATCGAGGCTCAGGGGTATGGTGGACGACATCATTGCAATGAAGGTGGACGATCCTTCGCTTGACCTGACGACGAACGAGGTCATCAAGGCGGTGGTGAAGCTCATAGAACTTGACGGGCTCGATGCTTAAGCGACGAGATAGAAAGAGGGCATAGCATAGCATAGCATAACGGTAGAGATAGACGGCGGATAAGCTTCATGGGAAACTATGCCACATCGAGTAGAGAATAGTCGTTTCGATGCACCCATACTAGGAGTTGACTCACTCCGCTGCGAGTGAAGGTAACGAAATCATGACAGCTCCGTCCTCTCCGTCGAATATAAGACCATGATACCAGACGATTCTCACCGTCGGTAGCATAGACCACAAATAGCAGCGTTACCTGCTCCTGTGGATTCCTTCCTGGCCATTCCCCTGGTACAATCCTCACAGGGTCGTGTTTGGGCTACGCGAAGGCTTCTCGAAGGCACCTCCCGATGGTAACGTTACACAAGTATCAATCCACGCGTCGTGGTTAACAAGCATTGTTTTGGGCAAAGAGCTAGTAGCATTGGACTAATGTACTTAATTGCGCTTTACACAAGTGTCGAACGAATTGGGGGCCTAGAATCCTTCTTGTCAACCACCACTTGGCAGCGACATATAGACAGAGGACTCGGCATCTCGACAGGGGGTATTCCAGCGACGGACAAGTCATGCACTAGCAATGACAGGACCGCCATCTCATCCTCCACTACCTGACTATTCCTTTGATATAGCCAGTTCCGCGCCCTATCCTCCTCGGGCACGGCTGGCCCTTGCACGTCAGCAAGGTGTGACGGGTTGGAGCTTTCAAGCTACCATTTAGGACCCGTTTCATCTCCTCAGGTTATTTCCTTCGTTCATCCTCCTCATTCTTCTTCCAGGCTGGAGCTTTAAAGCCACCATAGGGCCTGCCGCTGCCTTGCGCAATGCGGTGCTCTCCGCTATCATAAATCAAAGTCAAACGTAAACGCCGAGTCGGGGGGGTGTTGTTGTGATGATGGTGATTGGTAGGATGTGTTATGGTGAAGGGGACAAGGCGGGGTGTTCCGGGCTACTTCAGCCAGCCATATGAGCCTGCTGTCGTAGCCTGACTCCACGGAACCATGGCGAGCAGTCGAGAGTCGTGAGCTTATATCGGCCCGGTGTGTCCAGCTATCAGATGGTGCACACCGTTCAACCGAAAAGTAACCATCGGACACTATAAACCAGGCCGCCATGGAGGAGCTTTGGTGATGATCAGCTTTACATGTCCATCGACTCGGCGCCGTTCGCGCCTCCAAAGTTGAAGCCACCCTGCGCGCCATTGGCACCGAAGCCAAAGCTTTGGGAGCCGGCCTGGCCAGGCTGGCCCATGCCCTCATCAGCGGCCTCTTCATCGTCCGAGAAGTACTTCTCGATGATGTTGTATGCCTTCATGTAGATCTCCTCGTTGGCGTTGGTCTGGCATTCGTGGATCTTCTCCATACCGCCGCATTCCTCGATAAAGAGCGCATAACGGTTGATCGACTCGGGGCCCTCTCCGGCAGCCTGCTTGTCCAAATCGCCGACCTTCAAGATGTTCTCCAGACCATCAAGAGCAACCTGGATAATTTTGTTGTCAGGACATGCGAGAAGGTCGCACAGAGGCTTGATGCATCCCTGTTGAACAAGGTAACGGATCTGATCGGGTTTTTGAAGGCCACCGGAGGTCGCGTTGCTAATAGCCCAGCAAGCTTCTTTGCGCGTCTTCAAATCTCCGTTGGAAAGGAGGTGAATAAGCGGTGGGATAATGTTGGCGTCAATGACAGCCTGGATCTGAGCCGAGTTGCCAGCGGTGATGTTGGAGATCGTCCAGCAAGCCTCCTTCCGAATGCCATCCTTGTTTGAGCTGAGGAGCGACAGGAGACACGGCAGAGCGCCACAGTTGATGATAACCTGCGTCTGGACGTCGTCTCCAGTAACGATGTTACCAACGGAGCGGAGAGCTGGGGTCTGCACAGAAGTCGAAGCGTGCATGAGCAGCTCCACGAGGCGACGGGGAATGCCAGCTTCGATGACAGCCTGGATCTTGTCGTTGGAACCATCCGAAAGGTACGAGATAGCCCAGCAGGCATCGATCAGGACTTCGTCATCCAACGAGTAGACAAGCTTGGCCAAGACGGGCAGAGCCGGGGCGATCTATATAATGCGTCAGTTAGTGCACCTAGCACATCTATGAGAAGGGCGGTGGGCAACACTTACAGTGTTCCAGTCCGGCTGGGGAGTCTTGCCACGGCAGAAGTTGCTAAGAGTCCATGTGGCGTTGCGCAGCATGCTCAACTTGCGGCTATCCCCAAGAAGGGCCAATAACGGTCGCAGAGCGCCTTGTGCAAGGACGTAATCTCTGCATTGCGGACTGTCTCCAGCAATGTTGCCGAGGGCCCAAACTGCTTGCTCCCGGACATCGGGCTCAGGGCTGGCGAGTAGTTCAACGAAAATGGGGACCGCACCAGCCTCAATGACGACCTGGGTCTGGCTAGCGGAGCCGGAGGCGATATTGGTCAGGGCCCAGGCGGCCTCGAACTGGACGAGAGTATGAGGAGAGCGGAGGAACTCGACAAATCGGCTGACGACACCCGTCTTGATCACCTCCTCGATGGGAGGATTCCGCTCCTTCGACAACAGTTTCCTGAATCTCGTCGTGGCTTGGATCTGAGCGTCGATCTGATCGGAGAAGACGCCGGCCACCATCTGAGGAAGGTCCTCGTTGAGCTATTTTGGAGTTAGCATTTTAACATTGACTCGTCCCAAACATGCAAAGAATGCTCAATGCGAGAAAATAAAACAAGGCCCATGACCTATCATGGCCAACACGAGCATCCCCCAACATGTCACGCAGGATGGATGAGAGCTTGATGGGTCAAATTGGCATCTAAGTACAGGAGCGGCGGAAATTGAGCCAGACTGAGCGGAAGTCCACCAAGTTATTTGCATCTAACCAGCGCTGGTGGCGCGAAAATAACAAGCAAGACTGCACAGGGTGATAAAAAAGACAAATAACATACCTGAGACTCGGTTGGAGCGGTATCATCGTCGCTGTCCGGCGCGGCGCCGAGAGATGCACCAGGACGATTCTCGCCTGTGCCAATACCACGTCGCTTTGCGAGGTTCTCCTCGCGCTTGGCTTTCCGAATCTCGACCTGCTGTTCTTCGCGGCGGCGACGAAGTTCCTCAGGCTTGAAGGTATTCTTTGCCTTGAACTGCGTACGCCTGTGCTCGGGAATGTATCGCTCGGCCATGATTGCGGTTAGGGCTGTTGCTTGGTTGAAGTTGGGTGGTGTCTCGAGAGAAGAGTGAATGGTGGGGTGCTGAGGGGAAGGAATGACTTGGTTTTTTTCAAACACAAGTCCCAAGTCTAAAGTCGGTATCTTTCAAAAAGCAGTTGCTCGATGACGACACGGAGAGCGAAACGGAAGCCCTCTTTTTAAGCTTTCGGCTGAGTTGAGATGGTAACTGAGAAGAAAGGGAAGAAGAGTTTCGGGGATGTTCTAGGATTGAAAGAGAAAGGGAGAATAGGAAGGTTTGATTTGATGCTGTGGGCAGATGTCCAACTATTAGTTACCTGGACCACCGCATGCGGGTCTGGAAGTTCTGGGGTTCTGGTTTTCTTACAGTGCTGAAAGTGCTGCAACGAGTCAGCGGAGTAATTTCATGGCCCAGAATATTTGCCTTCTTGTGATGAAAGCGACAGCCAGCAAAAATGGATGTCTCAGGCAGCAACTCCCACACCTCTTGTCCCTCTTTGTCCTGAAGCCCCACCCCTCAGCTAGCGTCAAAACGGCGCACGGACCATGCAAAGGAAGCACAGTGCGTCAGAGTAGGTACGTACCTCTGGTACCTCCTTGCACTTTGACGCGTCTGAGCAGGATCAAACGCGTCTATCTGGAGCAGGGGGAAAGCTGAGAGAAGGTCCATGAAGCTGCACTTGAGGATACTATGATATGATACCTGGTGATGATGCCTACCTAAGGTCTGGTCTCAGTTATGCAGCCTGTTTATGTCCTCTCTGGGCTGCTAAACAGCTTTTATCATACGTATTCTTTCGTTTCCTCACGGCAAAGCCGCGCTAGAACTTGGTCAAGATGACCCGGGACTCTGGCCAGGAGCAGGCCAATCTTCCTTTGCCTCCCGGCTTCACGCCCATCCGAGACATTCTGGATGAGAGTCTGCGTCCCGGCACCTTAACCAATGTCTGCGGTATAGTAAAGGATTTCCGGCCGCCCATCCCTACCGCAAAAACCGGTAACTAGAGCCTGAACCAGACCGGCCATCCGTACGGTCTAGCTGACTTATGTCATATCAATGTAGACTGGAAGGCTACCATGACGCTGTACGATATATCTACCGAGCACGACTATGATGGAATTGAGTTGAGCATCTTTCGTCCGAAGGACAACATTCCTGAGGTCAACGCTGGCGATGTGATCCTCCTCTTCCAGGTCAAGGTAAGGTGGTCTGAGTCTCAAACTGCATACTGTTCCTTTTCTTATATCAGCCCTACAGGTTCAAAGGTGGAATAGCAATCCCACTTCTCTCATAACCAATAATCGAACTATTCTACTGGTGTACTCGGCCGCCAAGATACCAAAGTTCCCCAGAGCAGCCGGCACTGCATTGCAGGCACGGGCGGGCAAGGAGAACGTCAAGGCTCCCTCAGAAATTGAGAATGCGTATGTCTCTTATTTTTACAATAGGATTGACAAGGGATCTGTGCCAGAACCAGAAGAGTTCCAATTCATGGCAATCCGCGCTACCAACGTAAAGCAGAAGTTCAGCTTGCTCCAGGACGTCTCCGAGAGCAAGTTCTGCGACATCATCGTGCAAGTTTGCCGTGATCCCTACGAGGTCGGTGACAGGGTCACTCTCTACGTCTCTGACTACACTCAAAATGACGCTTTCTTCAACTACACCTGGGACGGGGTAAAGGACCTGGACTCCGGGAATGGCGACATGTATGGCTACACCTCTAAGAAGAGAGACAGCCAAACAGCGAACAAGTGGGTTGGACCTTACGGCAAGAAGGCGATGCAGGTCACTTGCTGGGAGCCTCATGCCTCCTTCATCCGTGAGGAGGTCAAGGCCGGAGACTGGGTCAGCCTCAAGAACGTTCAGATCAAAGTCGGGCACGACAGGGCCAATTTGGAGGGTGCCATGCGTGAGGAACGCAATCAGCCTATCAGTTCCAAGGTGAACGTGGTAATTCTCGACACTCACGACAAGGAGACCATCGAACCGAGATTAAAGGACGCAATTCGGCGCTGGCGTGACTATACCAGAGACAAAAACAAGCAGATCAAAACGCTAGAAGCGTCTCAAGGCAAACGCAAGCATACGTCAGATGATACAGACGTACCCTCCAAGATAAACGCGAAAAAAAAACGAGACCGGCGGCGGGCGGAAGCATTAAAGAAAGTAGAAGAACAGCAGACTAAGCTTGAGGAAGAGGTCCTGGGCCTTAATCCGCTCGTCGTGTGCGAAACTCCTGTGGACCGGGCTGTCACCCAGGTCGCTGCCATTGTCGAGCGGCAATATCACGGGACAACTATCCAAGGAGGCAAAGTCAAGCTGCCTTTGCCCTTCATCTGCGCGAAGTACTGCGCCTACGTCCGGGTTCTCGACTTCCATCCCAAGCGTCTCGAGGACTTTGCACGCCCCCGCAGGCGGAACGCATTTGAGATCCTCTCTGACAACAGCGGTAGCGAGGCCACTTCAAGCTCGGACGAAGACGACGAAGACGACGACGCCGTTCGTACTGCACCGGACACCGTCTGGGAATGGCGTTTCGCGCTGAAGTTGGAAGACGTGTCGCCCAGGGCAAAGGAACCCAAGGTAGTCTGGGCCATCGTCGACAACATGGACGCAGAATATCTGACAAATCTGGACGCCACCAACCTCCGCGAGGACGACTCCACTCTAGTCGCTCTGCGGGAAAAGCTCTTCACCCTCTGGGGTAATCTAGAGGAGCAGAAGCACTGGCTGCAGGCCAGGGAGGCCGAGGCCCGGAAGCGGAAACCAGGGGCGTCGCCGCCCCCGTTGTGCTCCGACGACGAAGACGGCACCCATCGGCGAGGCTGGGCGAAGGACGCGCCACCACTATCGAATAAACCCTTCGCCTGCTGTATCAAGCAGTACGGGGTACGAAGGAAGGAGGGTGATCCTGCGCTGGCAAATGCGGGAGAGGGCTACAGATGGCAGAGGATGTTCGGCATGTTTGGGACTAAAATTAGCTCGTAAGGGGTTGTTGACGATTGCTGCTTCGTCAGAGCTCCCGGAATGGGCATTATACATATACGCCATCTTTGAACGACGCGCCATGTCGTGTACCGCCAGAATCCGTACCGGATTCTTGTACAACATTTCGCATTATCAAATACCCAATTAGCTACCATGTTATTATATTATGGGACTTGCCTATTCTTCCTTGCAGAAAAGCTTTCCTAGAACGTGGCACATCTTATCTATAGGCTCTCTCCGAGTGACATCCATTCCGACCCTATCATGGAACGGAAGCGAAGCATCGACCTTGCGAAAATACAGGCCGGAGACACCGCAATCCTTTCATTGAATGCTTGCATATACGTCATTGTTGAACTGACTATACATAGAATATAATCTAAGGCGTTGGCATGCAAGCTTACAGCCTGACAACAAAGAGGAAGCGGAGACGGATCAACCCATCTGTAGCCACAACATCGGTATATCAAGAACCGACCAACAACAAACCCCAAAAACTCCAGACGGTATCATGACAAGTCGTGCAAAAAAGCGCTCCAGTTCACAAAGCCTCCTTCAACCTCACTGAGAAAAAATCCCCCACCTCCCGCTCCCCCTCTCCTTCTCAGCAGCACCCTTCCTATCCCTAGCAGCGGGCTTGACGCCCCTCTCGCGGCTCTCGAGCGCCCGCAGGCTCTCCATCTTCTCGAGCACCATCTCGAGCAGCTCCTTGCGGCGGATGACCTCGAGATGCCGCCGGATCTTGGGGTCCTCCTTGGCGAACCGCTCGATCTCCTCGTCCGACAGGTGCCGCCCAAGGCGGGCGTCAAGCTCGCGCGGGAACTGATAGTAGAACTCGGACAGCAGCTCGACGTTGAGGAAGAGCACCGACGTGGCGGCCAGCTTGGTGGCGACGGCGTCGAGGAACACCTCCGGGCAGTAGTATTTGTTCTTCAGCGTGCGGCACTGCTTCGACTTGACAGCCATGAGGCGCATGTTGATTATGTCGGCGCGGTCGCGGAGGAAGACCGCTTCGCGGCCTGTTTGCGGAGCGAAAATGTTAGTAGGTGCGGGTGGGAAGTCTTAGTGGTTGCGATGGGGGTTGGACATACCTTTCGCCAAGAGAGCAGCAGAGAACCCGCCCGCACCGGCTTTGCTCTCGCCCTCGAGGACGACCTCCCCTTTCCTTACTTTGTCGACGAAGGTCATCACCTCCTTGAGCTTGCGCTTGCCACCCACTGTGTTTTCTAGGTTCTTCAGTGCACCCTGGCAGTGATCCAGTTCGGTCTTGAGAACGCCGGCGACGTGATCGCGGCCCGCGGCCCATTCCCGCTCTTCGACGTCTATCTCAAACTTGAACGGCTTGATGCAGTTCTCTACCTGGTCGCTCGTGCTGTAGAACCGCTCGTTTAGAATACTGGAAGCGGCTTCCATGATGGCCTGCCGCGCGAAGGGGTGGTTATTGAAGGTTGATTGGCTGATGAGCTTCTCGATATTGGATTGGATGGCCGAGGCTACCACGGTTGTTGCCAGACGGCCGATGCCTAGTTTTGTTAGAGCAGAGGCGGAGGCATCGAGCCGCCGGTGCCAGTATAGGGAGTCCGGGTCGGCCTTGGGGAGATCCTGGATACTGTCCACTTCCGGTGGAGGTACCGAAAGGTCCGTTATGGGCTTGTTCCAGTATCTGGCTGCTAGCTGGTCGAGGACTCGCTGATCTAATGTGTTTTTGAGGAGTTCTAGCATTTGCGCCCGGCCAAAACTCTTTTCAAACTGCTTGAACGAGTGTTTAAATGCGTCTAAGCTCTCAGCGAGGTATGACTCGGCTGAGAGTGGTCGATCGTTGTACTGAACCTTGAACTCGTAGGTAGCTTCCTCCAATTCCTGGTGAATGGCGTCACTTGTTGTTTGCAGGCTTGCCGACATGGTCTGCTCGAGGACAGTCATCAGCTTTTTTCGTAGTGTCGTCGTACCGACGCTCACTCCGGCCTCGGGACCAAATTCGAGGGGATGTGAGGAGAAGTAGTTGTTCTCGTTACGGGTAATCAGTGCCATAAGATTGCCTGTATCCCTCTTAAACAGACTGCTAGTAGTAGCGGGTGCTTTAGAGACCACACCAACATAACCGAGACGCAATGGATACTGCTTATCGTTTAGGATAGCAGCTCCGCGAACAGGGTCGACAAGGTCCATCTTGGTAATGACACCAATGGTTCGTTCTCCTCTAGGATCAACTCGACGGCTGGCTCGGAGCGCTGTCGAGTTGGCCAGGTCCACGTCGGCTGCGGAAATGGCTAAGATGACATTAGGTGGTTGGATATACTTGTCGCATAGCTCGGATATCTTTTGCTTCAGCTCGAGTGGCTGCCCCTGTCCCACAACCTGTATGTAGCCTGGTAAGTCTATTAAAGAGAGATCGGGTACGTTAGGCGAGTAGATGTTGAGGTGGATCGGGTCATCCGAGACGCATTCCGACTCCGGTACCGCGAGGTTCAGCTCCGTCAACGTCCGCTGAATAGACGTGAAGTCGGTTACTTTCCTGAGGCCCAGGTCGGGAAATTCGCCATACTCTGCATGGGAATCGGGGGTGTTTATTAGAGTCAACTCGATAGGCCTCCGAGTGACCATATTTGAACCTTTCGGGAGGAACTCATGCCCAACAATTGCCTCCAAGACGGAGCTCTTGCCCGACGACTGCGATCCAATGACGACGATGGATGGTAGCGTGAGCGCACTTGACTGGCCGACCTTGGTGAGAATGTTTCGTATCTCGATCATCTTCTTTGTTAAGACCATCATCTGGTCATCCTTGGCCATCTCCTGGGGACTCCGATCGTCCTCTTCCTCTGATGCCTCGTATCCATATGCTGCAGCTGTGGCTGCGCCGGCGGCAACGGCGGCACGGCCTTGTTTCGGAGGTTCTGATCCGCCGGAGCCCTCGTTCCCAGTCCCGATCTCTTCATGTATCCTAAGGACCTTCTGCAACCAGAGCGGCAGCTCAACCTGTTCCTTTGTGTTCTCCCACCCCTGTTTAGTCTGTCCGGCAATATCCACAGCACTTCCCCATAGGCCAGATGCAGTCGATGTGACACTATCTTTCATGTTCCCGAACATATCTCTTGCAGAATTGCTGACCTGGATGGCCTGATATTGGATCCAAGCAACGCCGCCAATCATCAGTCCCCCGAACATGGCCGGTATCCTGGCGAACTTGACGACCAGCTTGGGCAAAAAGCGGGCGAAGGAAGCGTTCCGAGCGATGACGGCGTTGTGGAAAGAGTTGCCGGGGAACCACATCTTTCGTCGTGTTGCCCGTACGGCGGCATCGGCGCTCTGAAGCCCGCCGGTTGGCAGGCGGGAGTAGTGTCGGAAGCCCGAATGCAGGACGCCGGCGCGTCGCGTCACGGGGCCGAGGACGCCCGCAGAGAGAAGCCGTCCACTCATGGTGGCGGTGAGAGGTGGGTGAAGCTATCACTGACGGCGGGTTTGATCATTCGCAGGCTGAAGACAGTTGTTTGAGATGCAGCGTGGTTCGATGTCTGAGGCTAAGGTACGAAACGGGATGTGGCGTTTGGGGGTTTATCGTTCGAGATTGGAGATTTGGGGGACGATGGAGTGACGAAACGGAGCTGTGGCTTGACCGTGGCGTATGTACAGTAGTAGCATGGAAGGCTCTATGATGTTTAGATGCATAATTGCAATTATGACAGCGAGTGTACTGTGATATGCAATAAACGCTAACAATGAAAATGCGAGTCACGGCAAACTGCATACTGTGTTAGCGTCCGGCAGGCGCGGACATCGGCATGTCTGGCCACGTGTGCATGCCGCGATGCATGATTTTCTATCCCATCAAGAGCCGGTCACTACATCAGTCATGGTAACAGTTGACTTGAATGATATTAAGCCTATCCTCTGGGTACATATTGTGAATTCAACGACCCATCTCGTTGTTAGCTGTCGAGATGTCAGAAGAGAAACCAGACTTAACGCGACGCTACTGCGGACCCGTACTAGGGTCGTTAGTGCAAGCACGGTACGTACTAGCGCAGGTATATCCGATGCAAGGGTTCAGTGGCATTGTTACTGGCTTCCGCCATTTCCTTGTCAGATTCCGTCAGCCTTGTGGTTCCTGGTCGTGTGTCATTGCGGGCCCTGCAGTCACAGGCGTGGCCACCCCTGGTCGCTATCACCCTACCTCTACCACAGTACACGTACTTTCTTCCCATCTCAACTTGTGGTAACACGGATGCACCTGTCCGTTCCTGCATTCATTCAATCGAGCAAACTCTTTTCCAGACGAGAAGCGGGAGAGGTGTACAGAAACCTCTCAATCACCCAAACAGTCGCTCCATTTACATCGAGACTAGATCCTCTCTAGCGTCACTTTCCACTCGCCTTCGTTCTGTACCTGTCTAGGCTCAGGACAGCGCCACTTACTCGACAAGTGTGGTCGACAAAAGTCCGATAGCGTAGTCTTCACCGGATGACAGAAGATGTGTCGTTTTCTGGTGAGATTCTTGCTTCCTCCCTCTTGTGATATCCTCTTCATTTCGTTGCTAACCGTACTACCTTATACAGGTCTACAAGGGCAGCGACGAGATCTTGCTCTCTAAGCTGATCCTCGACCCGACCCATTCTATCCTCAAGCAGTCTTTCGACTCGCGTCTACGGCTGGTAGGTTACTTCTCGATCCCCTTTGCTCCTAGCCGTTTGCCCGGCATAGTATGACCGTGACTCACAACTGGTCCCGGTGTAGGACACCCGTCGAGGGCAGAACAATGCCGACGGCTTCGGTATCGGTTTCTACACAGATCCCAAACTGGGTTCCGCACCTTGCTTGTTCACCTCGACCACTCCTGCGTGGAACTGCACGAATCTGCAACGACTGGCCGCCAAGACGGCATCTCACCTGATATTCGCACACGTACGAGCCACGACCGAGGGTTCGCTCAGCGAGGACAACTGCCACCCTTTCTGCCATGGTAGTTTGATGTGGATGCACAACGGAGGACTGGGAGGTTGGAAGTACATCAAGAGGCGGTTAGGAGAACGATTGGCCGACAAGTGGTACCTGGGTGTTGTGGGTGGCACCGACAGCGAGTGGGCGTTTGCCTTGTTCTTGGACACACTCGAACGCATGGGCCATGATCCTAGCTCTCAGCCTGAGCATGGATTCGGACCGACTGTCCTCAGAAAGGCAATGCTGAAGACGATAGCCATCATTAACGAACTTATCGACGCCATTCCCGAGAGCACGGTTCACTCAGAGAATGTTGACACACGGAGTTTACTGAACCTGGCCCTTACCGATGGACACAGCATTATCTGCACCAGATATGTCAGTAGCTCAACGGATGAGGCGGCCAGTCTGTACTATTCATCCGGCACACAGTGGGAGACCAGAGATCAGCAGCCGGACGATAATAACTATCAGATGGAAAGACGCGATAAAGGGGCTGATATTGTGCTGGTTGCCAGCGAGCCATTGACATTCGAACGAGGTAGGCAAGGGTTCATGTCCATCTGATCTAGAAACGTGGCAGAGAACTGACATAAGCGCAGAAAACTGGGTTAACGTCCCTACGAACTCTATTCTAACGATCCACAACCAAACCGTCATGGTTCATCCTATCATGGACAAGTACTATGACCGGAACCCGCGGCACCGACGGTCAGCTGCATATGTGCAGACCAAGGGCCTAACAGCAAACGAGAAGACTGCACAGCGGGGAACAACTCCGCTGCCTACACCGTCCGCAAGTCTTGAAGTCGAAGTCCACAAAAGGCTTCTGGGCCCAACCATTCCATTTGGCAACAGCGCAAGGTCGCGGACACCAGAGACATCCAATCTTCCACGGATCAGAACCCCGCTCTCTTTCTCAGAGACTTCAACGCAGTCAGACGTCCGCGCCATCACGGAACCGCCGATTATCCGCCCGCACCCCAACCCGACGCCATCACAAGGCAATATCAAGAAGAAGAGAGCCTCACTCGGTGCTATCGAAGCTGGCATGGGCTCGCTCACCATCGGCGGCATATCCCCTTATGGAGAAGTTGAGCAGCACAGCCCGCTGACGCCAGAACCTCACAGGACTGAATATGGGAATCCCAACAAGATTGCCCAGTTCTTTCCGGAGCTGAACTTGGCTCAGTAGGATGACGTTGACACCCGAACGAGCACATAGTTGATGAGGATAAGGGGAAGACTCACATTCGCAGACAGGCGTCCCGTGACTCATGCCATTGTCTTCACCATGTTCTCGGAACGCCTCCGAAAAGCATCCAGCCACAGACGTTTCTATAGGCTCCAATCCGTGGACTGACACAACGGTCCCTGGGTGTCATTCAGTCCATGGCCAATTATACATGGAGCTTGGCTGCTCTGGCCAGATCAAACTTTTTCCATCGATTTCAAAACTGTTTTCAATTGTATCCATACGATCTAAGAATGAAGGGGGTTCAGCCTGGCGTTGACTGGAACGAGACATGGGCTTTGGAGTTAAGGGTTTGCAATTACCGGGTAACGCGGTATATATTCAATTCTCTGGCGGGCAGGCGTTTGACTTCTTTTTAAACATGTATCTTTCCTATGCTTAGATACCAATAACCCTCCCATTAAGGTCCCAAGTCTCCAGTATTGGCTGACCTTTTGCAGTCAATATCCCAAGCCATTCGTGTCTCTGTCTAAAACGCCTTGACCTTTACCGATTCGTATATCCCATCTCATGCACTCCTGTCTTGGGTATATTCGAACTCCAGATTTCTATCCCAATCTAGCCACGATTCTCTTCCGAAAATATTTCTCGGCTTCAGATCTCTCACCCCCGATTCCCCCTGAGCAGCACCTCGTCGACCTGCGCATCTCGCCCCGGGTACACGGCGCCCCTGACGGCGACGGGGATCTGCACCGACACGTCCGAGCCAGCGAACGTGGAGGCGCAGTCCCCGTCTGCGTCCCTGTCTCCTCCGCCGCGGTGTGGCTTGGACGAGGAGGTGGAGGCAGACGGCGGAGGGACGCCTCCTCCTCCTCCCCCTCCGAGCCCCCTGCCGCCGTTGCCGGCCTCGAGCGCCGCCGTCGTCGTCGCGTCCGATATGTCGGTGAGGCGGATGTCGGCGGCGCCGAAGCCGGGCATGCCGCCGCGGGAGCGGGAGGGGGCGTGGGTGTGGGGCGCCGCGGTGGTGTTGTCGGGCGTGGTGAAGCCTGTTACTCGCATGGCGCGGAGGAGGGGCCGGATGGTTGCCAGCGAGGAGGCGATGATGGCGACACCGGGTTCTATTAGGGTCCAGATCATTGCGTCTGTTCCGGCGTCTTGCGTAGGGGAGCGAGAGAGTTAGTACGGGAGGAAGGTGGTGGGAGGTTGAGGGTGGACTTGGGAGGGGACGTACAGAGGATGTCGTCGGTTTCGTTGAGGTCGGAGAGGAACTTGAGGCGGATTAGGGTTGCTACTGAAGCGCTGTGGCGGGTGGTCTGTCAGTGTGTGGGCAGGGAATATGCCCTGTGTGTTCGCGGTGGCTTACAAGATGCCTAGACCTAATAACACGATGACGGTTGCCTTGGCCGGCTTCGTCATCTTGACGTTCCATATCATCGGGATGGGTAGGAGCGCGTACAGCCAGTCTGTGACTATGGTCATGACGCTCAGGGCATAGGCAGCGGCGACAATCTGCTCCGAGCTGACGCACTGCTCGCCTGGTATCCTGTAGTCCCATTGTGCGCGGACGGGTCTACATTGAAAGATATCCCAGAAGAAGAGGACCGTGCTCCAGACGGCGACGACAAATATGCTGGCGCGGAGGGGCCAGATATAGCGCCTTTGTATCACTAGCCGGAGGAGGAAGATGGCGTAGCTGAGCTTGATGAACATCATGTTTAGGATATAGGTGGCTGTGGCCAGTGCTTGCCACTTAAGGGCTTCTATCTCAGCTCGTTGTGGCAGCGCATGGTTGTGTTTTCCAAGTCCGACGTGGACTCCGAGCAGGACGAAGGTGCATGATATGGTGAAGATTGTCTTTTGGATCCCTGTAGTCAGCATGACGTATCATACGATAATATCGCCTTAGTCAAGGGGGCGGGCACCACCTAGACATACCTGGGCGACAAGCATGAACCAGTCCTCTAGTTGGAAGTGTCGGGTGAGGACTGTCCGGACGTAGGTCCTCAACAACACAGTGATATATGTTAAGGTGAGGAAGGCACTGGTAGTGCCTATGAGGGCCGTGCTATTATCTTCGGCGAGGTTCACCATATCAGGCTTCACCGTATCTGTCGCCGAGGCTAGGTGAAACCCCGGGCTTAGTGAGGGGGTTAAAACATTGAGTCTCGGCTCGTTTGGCGAGTGCCTCCGAATACCTTCAGTAGGACACGCGGTCACTTGTCACAATGGATAATATGCCTAGCATTGAACCGAGAGATGGGAAGAAGAAAGAGAAGCAGGCAGAGAGGGAGATGGAGGAACGGCAGGGCAATTGGGGAGATCGTTCATTATTGATCTGGGTGGCTCTAGACTTCGTGTGGTAGGCCTTGGGATTGCAACAACCCGACTTTCGGGGCGGGAAGGGGTGGAGTTGTCTGTGAGGTACGATCTAAGAATCTCCCCTGCTGCCACGAGGTTGCATTACTGTGGTAGACCAGGAGATATCTGCCGAAGACATGAAGTTAGGGTACCCCTGGTGCGGCAACCTCGCACCTCGCTCGGGCTCCGTTATTGCGTGTGTGGGCCATGTCCTCACAGTCCTCATCAGGGGTTGTGTCGCTTGTTAGTCGCCAATGCTCCGTAGTCTCGAGAACGCAGTGCATAGACCATCTCCGGGCTTCATACCACGATGGGCATCGACTTCTGTTGTGACTTAGAACCTGTCTCAGATCTGGCCATGGCGGCTTGTAGAGGCCCACACTATGGATGGAAAAGTCTGAGTCTCGATGCGCGCTGGTGATCTCACTGGCCTGACGGGCTGTCAGCACCACAGGGGATGGAATGCGGCTCACGAAGAAGACAAAAGAGACATGGCGGGCATGGAAACGTGGTACGGTGCCGTCCATCTTCTGCGCTAGTCCAGCTCTCCTTAGTGCGTTGGATCTCGATGCAATCTAAGGTACCGAGACAGCGAGACATGATAGCGCGGTAGCCAGAGAGCAACAAGCGGGTGATGAATCATGGAGCGAGGGTGGTTTATCCGCGCTGTCTGTCTCACTCGTCATGATTATGCTTCTCACTTGCATAATAGAAGTATGATACGTGTGCCCCGGTTTACCATCGAAGGCTTTTGAATCCACTTCGTCTGCTGGATTTGGCTTCTGAGTAACTACCGAACCCCGGAAAGAGATCTGATATCAGCCCTAGAGCAGAGTAACCCTCGAGATCCCGGCTATCAACCACCCCTGTGTTGACCTGGTTGAGGAATAGCACGATAGAATTGATTGGTTGGAGAAGTTAGCCGCAAAGATCCTAATCGGAATGTTGCTCCATGTCTACTCCACCAGGCTCTCAACCCTAACCCCAGTACTATTCCTATGCAGTACGTACCTACACAGTCTCAGGTTATTTCTCTATAGGAAAGCGATGGAGAGACGAAAACAGCTTGACTTTTGATCGATGGTGCATGATCGCTATGTCGACTCGAGTTCCTCCATCAACGTGAATTCTGGTAGCTGAGTATCGAACACGGTTTTGCATCATGCCCCTCAATGGCCTCTGATATCTTTTTCTCTTTCTCGCCGAGACCGTCCCGAAAATCCACCTCAACATTCCACGACACCACTCCACTGAATAGACGCCGCTTACTGCAGTAAGACACATACAAGATCCCATGAGCGATGCACGCGATAGGCGATCTGAAATACACAGAGCACGCTTATGGCACCGAGAATGAACTCCAGCGTCTAGGCGTGTGGCGCTGGCCGCAGTCGGCAGCAGACAATCTAGACTCGTCCAAATCCAAATACTGGCTCATGTAAGCCTTCTCTCCGTTTGCCCCTACCGCATTTACCCCAGATCAACTCACAACCTTGCCCCAAGCTACATCCACGGCGGTATCTGGCGCGACCCGCGTACAACCCATCTCCAAGCCAGATCCGGCATCAGTTTCCTGGCCGACGGAGCACACCAGGCTCGCATAGCCGGCTTCGCGTCGCTAGACTACCGGCTGTCGGCGCACCCGGGCTATCCCCAGGACCCGGCCACCACGCCGCCCGAGAAGCTGAGGAACGCGAAACACCCGGACCATGTAAGCGACGTGCGCTCCGCCCTCGCCTTTCTGAGGAAGGAGTACAAGGTCGGTAACGGCGAGCGCGAGACTCCGTACGTTCTGTACGGGCACAGCTGCGGTGCCATGCTGGCATGGCAGATCGTCATGGGGTTCGAGTGCGGGCCGAGCAGTGGAGAGGTGCCGATGCCGGTTGCCATCGTCGGGTTTCAGGGCATGTACGACCTGTCCGGGCTGAGCCAGCGGTTTGGCGTGTCCTATCACGACATGATTGCCGGGGCGTATGGGGACGACAAGCAGGTCTGGGACGAGGCCAGTCCTGCGCTGTTTACCGGCAGATTCAGCGAGACCTGGGCTGGCTGTAACAACCGCGTTGCCGTGCTTGCCTATTCACCGGAAGATGACCTGATCGACATGCCTGAGATCGATGCCATGGAGGCTAGACTCAGGAAGGAAGAGAAGGATGGGATTCATGTGCGGGCTCGTCGTGACTTGACTGGTGGTCATGATGACGTTGCGGAGAGTGGGCCGACGATCGGGAACGTGCTACTTGAGAGCATCGCTGAGTTAGATCGATTAGAGAGCATATAAAAATACCGAATCAGTGATGAAGAGTCTCGGCAGTTTATTAACTATTAAATAATGGGCTTGCATTCTGTCCAAATTACATTATCTCAAATATGTTCAAGGGTTTGTCATCGCTCAAAGAAGCCAGCTCCTATCACCTGCTATATCGCTGGCTCGATAACAAGCGCTTACGTCTTTCATCCTTCTTTCTCCGGCACTATGGTCCCCACGCGCCCTCTCTCATGTCTTACTATCACCCGGCCTTACCGATTTTGTCCCTTATATCTTTGCCTTCAGCCTCCACCCCGTACTCTTAATCCTCGCCATGCCGATTGTGCAGGAGCCCAAAGCAATGACGATGCCAGCCCACACCTGAGCCCAAATATACCTCCCATTATCCTTATCAATGATGGCACCCGCAGTCGGCGGGCCTGCAAGCGTCGCAAACGCGACAATCGTACACACCATGCCGAACCTTGTCCCCATTTTCCGCGGGTCCTTGGTCAAGCTGGCGAGTGCGCCGACATAGACCCCCTGGGCGGCGCCGTTGGCGAGGCCGAAGAAGACCGCAAACACATACATGTCCGTGCGCGTGTGGATGCCGATCCACGCAAAGACCATGCCCGCTAGTACCATGGTCATTATCGTGAAGGTGTTCACCGGTCCGAGGACGTAGTCCGCCAGGAATCCAGTGATAGGTCGAGAAGGCACGGACATGCCGTTCATGATCAGGAGCAGTTGTACCGACGAGACGGTGTCGAAGCCAACCACGTTACGGGCATATACGTTGATCTAGAATGAGTCAGTCATGACACTCGGAGGAGAAGCTCTTTCACGGCAACACTTATGGCTCGATTGTCTAAGTTTGAGAAAGGTGGATGGACTTACATAAAAGAAGCCGAAGTACAGAGCCCAAAACGTGAAAAACGCCCCCATGGTGAACAGGACATATGGCCCTTCTCTAAATGCGCTCCACTCGACCCATGGTCCACTCTTTCTCGGCTTGAGGCGAGGCTTGAGGACGAGCGTCGCACTTACGCAGATCACGAGGGCCACGAAGGCGGACACTCTGACAGCCCACCCGAATCCGACCTTCGGGATGAGATATTGGATCGTTGCGGGGAAGATGACACTTCCCATCCCAGTGCCGGTGGCAGCAATGGCCAGGGCGAGCGCCCTCTTCCTCTTGAAGTACGAGTTGATCACAGTCAGGGGCGGCATGAACATGATACCCAAGCCCAGGCCGGTGCACACGCCCTGAGCGAGGAAGATCTGCCAGTACCGCGTCGCGATGCTCGTCATGAAGGTACCGAACACGACCATGAAGGAGCCGACGGAGAGCGTCGTCTTGACGTACCCGGCATCGGCGAGCCTGCCGGAGACGGTGCACGACAAGAAGGTCAGGAACAGCTGGACCGAGCCGATCCAGGAGATCTGCGCCTGCGGCAGCTGCAGCCAGTCCTTGTAGTACAGCTGGTAGACGCCAAAGGTCGCCGGGTAGCCCCAGGCTATACAGTTGACGAATATCCCGGCCAGGACCTGCGTCCACGCGACGACGCCGCCGTCCGGAGGCGTGAAGGCGCTCTCGACGCGGACGAGGTCGGGGTCGCCGGCTTCCCCGCGGTCGGAGACGGATGGAGCGTCGACGGTTTCGGGCCCGGTGTCGGCGGTGGTCGATTTTTCAACGTCACGGACGGCCATGTTCGACTCTTTGACTCACGTCGGCTACTTGATGATGTTCTTCTTCCTCGTCTCGGACCATACTAAGCTTACTGGCAGTGCAAGAACGCAAACAAGCATGGGAATGGACTGGAGGAACCGACAGCATCCTTCTCGAAACAGAACAACGAGAAGGGGAGATGTTTGGTAATTCGTAGAACTCTACTAGGTCATTAGAATCCCGGGAATTGACCTCCGCGGTCCCATCATCGGCATGCCGGCTCCACTAGGAGCACCGGCTAGCTTCCCGTAGCGGCACCCCGAGCATGTCACTCGCTGAGATAGAGTCTAAGTCTGTTAACCGTAAATGCGCAGAGGTCCGAAGTCGCTGCCAAATGACAGACCCCTCTCATGTCGTACCCAGGGCGTAAAACGCTTTGACAAGAGCAGATTATACACTAGACTTCTCGGCTTGTGCCCTTGCGGTGACCGTCTGCCATGATGTCAACTATTTGCTTGCATCTAAGGGGTAGTAACCTCAAACGGCCCATGATCAGCTCATGAGTCATCACGATGCAAGAGTGCCCAATTGCCTGTAAAGGCTCGAAGGACACGATACCAGTGTAATAGAGACAAAAGCACCAATGACTGTGCATGTATAGCGGGTTTCTCTCCGAGTTCAGGAAGCTAAGGCACGAGGGGCTGTTAGGACGGGCATTGCCGAACAAGGATGGATTAAAACGGAGACGGCAGAAAAGTTGCCGGAGTCGGAGATCTCCCATGATGTATTAGTCAGCAGAAGCGTGTGCTTCACCGCCGCTAATTGGCGGCGGCCGAGCTAAAATTGCAGTGCTTGACCTAGGACCGACAGGATTGCAATGCAACCTCACCGAAGGTGTGAGGCACTGTTGAGATCGTCAGCGGAAAATCTGCGAAGACATACTCGTCGTCGACGACAGTATTTTTGCCGCCAAAGTCGCCATGACAGACAGGAAATGGGCCGCGATCGCGTGAAGACAGCCTCTCTGCAAGAATGCTACGTAATAGACTTCGAGAACGAGGCGACCGAGGAAGTATTCTCGTCCGCATATTTCCCAAATGCCACTCGTAATCGCTCTTCCGACATATCAAATTTGACCTTGGCTGCCCATGCTTTAAGAACTCAATCGCCGTGTCAAAAGGGCCGCCAAAACCGGGTATTGAGCCCTGCTGATACGAGCTGTCCTCATTTTTGAACAATAGTCCCCGATTCTAGGTAGCTGTACAGTGGCTAATTGTACCTGGAGGCATTCTATTTAGTTCGTTCATCCAGGTCCGGAATAAACGTCGCTGACTTACAAGTATAAGTGTGAGATGGCTTAAAATGCTTGCTTGTGGCTCGGCGGTATCTTTAAGCCCAAGGCCATCTCTAAAGAACCTGGTAGACAGTCCATCAACATGAATGTGGTATTCACATCAGGCCCGTTTCTTGCCTCGATGGCATGTATTTCTGGGACCGGTGTGCTAGTCCTCTCGGGGTGCAGGGAGAGAATAGAGCAAGCAGCAAGACAAGGAGCCAGGTATCACTAAGGACCTGGCGGAGTGTGCTCCCAGACACCGCTGGCCTGTGTTGTCGTATGCAGCGGTCATATGCCAATATACGTCTGCATGTAGTGCGACAATAACCTGTCAGTGAGAGAGCTGCATAGTCAGCTCTACCCTAATATCTTCTTGACTGGGATGTCGCTTCTGATCTTTCAGTATTACGGTCCAATCCTCAAGAAGGAGTTATTGAGAGAGTAAACACAATTTGGGCGACTCAAGCTGATATCAATAGGCGTGTCAGTAACTGGCATGACTGACGCCGGCACTATTCATCGACTCCTCTCATCAGCGCACACGAAATGTCAGCGCCTTGGATACGAGAACGGGTAATATACACAAATGAAACAGTGGCAGACGGCCATACTCCTCGAATATCCTCACCTAAAACGGAATTTCCATCTCAGCTTTCATCCGCCATTCATGTACTCCTCACCGAGGAGCAGTACACTATCTTCAACCCAACAGATTACGTCATTAGTCTAACCGCACCCGCTAGCGTCCCCAACCCAGGCGCGACCCCGCGCAAGGGAAAAGCAGGACGACGGGGTCTGGACCCCACCATACGGTCTCCACCCAGAAGCTTGCCGCTCGCACTAGGCTCTATTCCAGACTAGCGCCAAATTTAACTTCAACCTCCTCTCATCCAAGCAGGGCTCACACCGTCTTTGCTTGCCTTGTCGCGAAGGCGCCAATGCGCTGGTAGCAAATTATCCGTGGATTTATTTCTGAAGAGATGCTGCCACTGGTCGGAGAAACTAGCAGAGTGATTGTGTCGGTTTGACCCCAGCGGTGTATTTCAATTGTGACAGTAGAGGTTGACGTAAATAGCGGTCGTCCAAAAACAGCCGGATTTCCCGGTTTTGGGGGAATTTTTGTGCGACCTGATGACTGTTCGGTCATGCGCCTCGTCGGCGCAAACAGTTGCACTGCCTCCGGAACGTTGTGGGAGACAATCTCCTTTTATTGTTTCATTTCTCTTCAAGTATAATTTAAATAACTCGCGAATACTCAGATAATCAAGGTTGCATGTCGTGTATTCGCTACAGAATCAAACTGACTCGCCGCGGCCTGTCACACACACGCACTCTCACACATGCACAAGTAGCTCAAGTTCGTTCTCATATTCCCTTCCATGCCTGCCACAGTAACCAGACAAGGAAGGAAGAGCCCAGGACCAAACACGCATTGAAGCAACGAAGCAAGCTAAGCAGAACCTCCCATTCCGACGAGATATAACTAAATCGAAAGACACAAAGACATAGGAAAAGCCCGACTCCTAATTACCCGCCCGCCAGCCAAGATAAAGTCAGTAGCAGACAATTCCAACCCCCAATCCGATAGTTGTCCAGCCCCTGCGAGCACACGAAGTTGGTGGCACGCCATGACAAGCGGCTGTGTCGACAGCTGTATCGAGGACACAGACCCAGACCACCACCTCGTATCATGAATAAGGGCAAACCATTATCCCCAAAGAACAAGGATGCCCAAGCGCTTCTCCGTCCGTCCGGTCTGTACGAGCACGCTCGATCCATTCTGGCGCACTCGAGTTTTGCGTTTCTCCCCTTCACCGTTTTCCGTTCTCGTGTATCGCGCGTCTGTGCGAGATAAAGCAAGAAAAAGCCGTACAGCCAAACAGAAATCGCAGTAAACTCCCATAACATAGGAAATTGAGGAAATAAAGAGACGTAGGCGGGCTTGACATGCCAGCGCACCTGCAAGATTGTTTGGCCTTTGTAAATACCTCAGAAGGGAGTCACTTAGGATTTGCGACAGCTCCCTGGACACGCAAGCCGATGATAGGTGCCAAAAGAGGAAGTTATTCTCGAGTGGTCGGATATACAGACGGGAAAATCTCTCGATACTTCCCCTGTTTCGGTTCTGTGTACCGTCCCGTATCAGTTGTTATAGTCGGACTTGGTTGAGCTTCCATGTCGCCGAGATCCTGACGGTAGTGAGATCATCGTAAAACGCACATGGCCTTCAGACAGGCTTTAGATGTCATGATTGTAGGTGTATGTGTGTCAAGATGGACCGAGTCATTGCGTTGTTTAGGACTCAGTGATGTACACTGATGATGATGAGACCACATGCTGGTCCGTAAACACCGTATCCTACCGCTTGCGCTTTTTATTCTTATCAGGGTTGACGGCGGCAGTGGCAGCCGTGGTAATGGGCGCGGCAGGGAGAAGGGTGGGAGGCGCCGGCATATCGGTAACTTTGAGAGGCACGCCCATGTGGCGGCCGTACCGCCCCTTCCGGCCGTTACCCTCGTCCTCGCTAATGCACTGGTCGGCGGGGATTCCGGCATCCTTACAGCGTCCGCACGGCCGTTGGCGATCACAGCCCTTTTTGCTCTTACGGCAGCGTTGGCAGCGAGGCTTGGTCGACAGGTCTGGTTCGTCATCACCGGACGCGGACGGCATTGCAGCGCTAGAGACGACCGACTGTTTACGGGAGGCGGGAAGCGAGGCAGGTGACATCGGTACTGGAACATAGGCGCTGGCAATACCGTTCTCGCTCGTAACTTTCTTGACTTTTGGTTTGGTGGAAGGCTTTGAGCTCTTCGCCATCTTCGGACCCGGCTGCTGCTGTGGCAGTGGCTTGACGCCGTTCGTGGACTCGGCTTTGGGCCTGGGAGTCTTGAGCTTGGGCGCACCCATGAGGCCCTTTGTAGCAGTAGCATCACGAACAGGGTCATCAGTCTCGATGCTCTCGCGTGGTGCGAAATTGCTCTCAGTGGTCGGCAAGATCTTCTGATGGTTGCCGGTGATATCAAGTCTCTGGCGCCTTGCGGCAGGAAGCTCGTCCTCTTCCATGCTCTCCGAATCACTGGTCGCGCCGGTGGAAGATGCTGCGTCGGCACGGCCGCTGAACGTGTCATCCAAAGTTGACGCAGAGGTACGACCTTGAGATATGTTGGACATCTCGCCGAGTCTCATCAGCTGGAGCGCGACATCCTTATCCTCCTCCGACACGCAGCTCCCAACGGTAGGGTCTGGAGTTGGGAGGATGCCCGCCCCAGGAGTAATAGCGGGAGGATACCCAATGCTATTGCGAGTACGCTGCTGTTCCGATGTAGGAGTCGCATACAGGCTGGAATATCCAAATCCATTGTTGTAGTTTTGCGGAGACTGTGTAGGTCTCGCGCTAGCCTGAGGACGCTGGCCGTATGGGTTAAATGGCAGCGATTGCCGTTGATGTTCGGCACGTCGCACGGGAGAGATTGAGGGATTCGAAGTCGCCGCCGGCATTTGCGGGGGAGCGAACAGTGGGAGCTCCTGAGCCACAGAAGTACAAATGTTAGCACTGTCTCCTTGATACAGCCTCGTACACCAGGGCGAAGTGCTCTTACCGAACTCTCAAACTTGGCGCGCTTGCGGCGGCCACCTTCGACGATGTTCTCCAAACTTATCTCAGTGTTACCGAGATGATCCTTGTTCTTGCCAGAGGAAGAACCAGGGGCGCCGTCCCCGCTTGTGTAGCCGTTCTGGTCCCCGTGGCCATCGATGCCACATTGAGAGCCAGAGCCCCGAACTGCAGAATTTTGCGAGCGACCTTTACCAGCAGAAGCGCTTCGACGGTCTTGATTGCTGGGTGAAGGGCTACGCCTTCGTGAAGTCCTAGACATCGGTCTGGGGATGTGGTTGCCAAACGACTGTGGCGCTTGGCTTGGTAAGCCGTCGCTATTGAATACGGCTGGCTGGTATGGATGAGCTGGAAAGGTGCCTGGTGAAGGCGCACTCTCTTCGAAGACACGCACGTAGACAACCATGTTGTCTCCGAAGTTCTCATAGCGTGCGATAAGTGTGTTGCCATATACGTCTTCAAAACTGACCCCTTTGGAGACGGTAGGGCCTGAGTATAGCCCGTAAAAGTTCTTCACGGTTGTTACAATCGAGTCCGTCGTATCATGGGGGTAGATCTGAACACGCAGTGGCAAGCGCGCGCGGGTCTGAGGGGACTCTGGGAACAGGAGCTCGAAGGCTACGTTCTTGGGAGTTGTCCGCGTCCGTGGGGACACGCTGCCGCCGCCGTGAGGACCCTCTGCTGCAGTAGGCGCCCGACTTGCGCTAGGCGGAGCAGCCATTATATTGAATTTTGTAGTTCGATTGATGTTTTGGTCGAAAATGGACGATTGTGTAAAGAGTCTTGTTTTTAAATGTGGGAGACTCGAGCAGTGGCGGTTAGGAAGTGTCGGGTAGTGAGCGGCGGGTGCCGGATTGGGAGGGGATCGGAAGATCGGATTGACTCGAAGCTTTCGTAGTGATAGGGTGGAAGCCGCTTTCAACAATGCCTGCTGAAAACGAAACAATAACAGGTATTGGTGTTATATCCAGCGATGTCGAGGCTTGGTTTTTCGTTTGGGGTGTGGTAGAGAGTGGATGACCAGACCGCCGGTCACCGCCTATGGCGCCCGACAAGGTCGGCGACAGGACAGGAGATCGAGAGCACACTCGACGAATCAAGGCTCTTTAAGTAACCTGAACTCTTTTCGAGACTGTTAGCAGCTGTGATAGACGAGATGGATACTCGAATGGAAGAGGATGGCCAAGAAGGGCCGGTCGTCAGTCGGGCAGAGTGACTGACAGACGAGCGGCATGCGAAGGAATGCGCGAGGTAGAGGCAGCAGTTTGGGTTGAACAACGAGGGAAAAGAGCAAGTAATTGCACAATTCTCGGATCGCGTGAGACAGAGACACTGCAACAACTTACCAAAGTTGGATAAGAGTGGTGTTGTCGACCTGGAAGATGGCTTCGACGGTGACGCTCATCACTCTCTGGCACGGCAAATCCAAAGACGAACCTGCATCACCGGACTTAGATCAGCATCGAACTCGAGAGAAGAAAAGGGTGGTCTCGGCTTCTGATTCTCCTGTGTTCGTGCATGCTTGGGGCGGTATTGCTTACCAGACTGTGATGAAGAGACCTTTGGGTGATCTGCAGAAGAGATTGGCAGTCGTCGACAGGAGAGAATGTGTGTTGTGTGTTGTGCGTGCGAGAAAGAGGAGAAGTGCATCGCATCGAAGTTTTGCGAGCGCAATGGATGGTACGTATCGCACACGCAGCCACGCAGTGTCTGGGCATTGACCTTTCCAGGTATCTTACTGTGTGCAAGGCGGGGAAACAGGCCCTGAACCGGAGACCTGGCCCGCCTAAGATCGGGCCCAAGAGCGCTGTAAAGCTGCACTAATGCCTACCAATCCGCCTAGAGAAGTGTGCCTGAAACAGCTCACTCTCTGGTTTAGACACTGTGTTGCCTGTCTTGGTTGTACGCAGTCTTCCACACACACAACTCGATCGCCTACGTAGACAACTGCTCAAGAGTTGCAGGTAACTAAAGGTATGATGAATAGTTCTCTAGGGGTGAAACAGCAAAAGAGTTTGGTCTCATTACGCCACATATCCATCACGCTTGCTGTGCTGGATTTCTCTCTGATGAGCGCACATGGGTGCCGGTATCCTCCTGTCTCGGATCGCAATCCAGCTTCGAGCCAGCCAAAGACAGCCGGAGGGTACGTAGCAATACAGTGCCGATCTGAACCCCAAGCCTTCCGTGCACTTCACGCCCTCAAGCCTCAGCCATGAACATACATCAAGAAGTCTGTATCGTTCGGGTTCGATAGCTCGACCGAACACACGGTATTTTCCCAGACAGGAGTAATGCGAATGCCTCCGTCCTTGTGGCTGACCGATCACGCTTCAGCTCATCGCGGAGAAAAATGCGAGCAGGTAGGGTTATGACGAAGCTCCAGATGGGGCGAGTTATGCCTACGAGTACGTGCTCTTGCATAAGGAAGCACACCGTATGGTTATCCGTAAGATGCTAACAGGTCAGGCGGTGTCGTACAAGGGACTAACCGGGTGTAGAAACGGCGGGCATAGAGATAGCGATGCAGGTGGTGGTGTGGATGGAACTCTGTGTGGTGTAATTGCGCAATCGAGAACGTGACGCATCAAGTCCATGAACCAGCAGGAGGAACCAGCGTTACGTATCTCCAACAGGAGCTAAGCTGGGAAGATCAAGTAAGAAAGCGATCCCGTGAGCGGCTAAGAGGAGATCGAATGACACCTCGCAAGACCTCTCAAGTCGAGACCTCCGGCGAGACGATGCTTATCCGAAAGGAGGAGCAAAAAAATGAGGGGTGAGAGGAGGCGTGGATGGATGGATGGCTTAGGAGGGCTTGGCTTGGGCGTGATGATGGGTGGTGGGTTCTTGCAAGAATGTCATACACAGATAGCGCTACGCTAGACGCCAACTGGCGCATCTTGAAAGGGTCTTCTCGACAGATGGTTGAATGCTCGTTGTGCGCTCTTTTCTGAAGACTGACTGGCGCTGACCTCGAAACACACCAACATCCTGGATGTCGCTATTAAAGAGTGCAGCACAGTGCCGCACGTTTTGTACCTGATCTGGACACTTTGATTCTCCTCCAACCGAGCTTGCGCGACATGAAGTAGGTAAGGTACCGACCCTTTTGGCCCAGTCGCGGCACTCCTCATGAGAGGCTCCTCGCCTGATTGTTCCAAAGAGGCCCCCAGGTCCGAAAGCCCAAACCGGCCAGGTCACAACCGCTTTACTGGACGAGAATGCGCCAGATGGAAGGAGCAGCAAACCAAGTCGTGAATCTGCCCGTCGGCGGCCAAGTGCTAAGTTTTGCTTGGCCAATGGGGTAGCCGCCAGTCTGGGACGTGAGACAAGGATCCCGGTCTTGGATTGGCATGCAATGATGCGGTGTATACCGTGCCTGGAAAACAGGAGCTGCGAACACGGCAGAGCCGGCATTGGGTTGCCTGGCTGAGAGCTTTCCGTTAACATGGCCGCAGAAGCTGGCCGATGATCTAGGAGTCAAGCTGCTAGCATTGTAGGCAGCTGATATCTACCTACTATGGTAGTAGAGAGAGTTGCGATCCATCAAGGTACTATTGAAAAGCGTCCGATCAGGTCTGGAGCTGCTCAATCAAAGAAGATCCCCCGTCCGTGGGACCTCCCGGCTCCGCATTGGAGCTTGGCGAAAACCGCTACTGTAAATGTTCATTGCCATCCATGCCATTGAGGTAACGCCCGGCGCAGGATCCAACCGATTCTGTGCAGATTGCCCAGCTGTTTGTTTCATGACCGGACCAGCGAAACTTCTGTCAAAGTAGGCGGTCAAGCTCAGATGGTGCAGCGCTTGCGCATAGGTGAGCGGATATACGGATGCACGTCAAAAGGTTAGGAATCGCGCTCTCGGCCTCCAACCTCGATGATCTCAGCCAAACTGAAGAACAAAGAACTAAGTCTGATAGACTGGCCAAGTCGAACCAATGCAGCGCAGCTGTTCTTACTCAAGGTCTGCTGTTCTGGCTAGTAATCGATACGAACAGCGTAAGCGAATATCTGCATTCCAATTCGCTCGCCGCGGAGGGCGCATCTGACTTGATGGGTTATCTGGCGCTTTCGTCATGCTAGCTCTACGTCGAGGGCTGCGCGCAAACTAATTCCGATTCGGAGGCGCAGATGAGGCCGACCTTAGATATGGCCAGCACCTTGACAGTTGACCTTTCTTTCCTTGTTTCGCTATATAGATCTGCAGCTCCCGGAACTGAGTACTGCAACTTATTGAACGCAAGTGCATCAAGCGCAAAGATATCATTTTCTGCCTGCGATCTGACGTGTCAAGGAGCCCGTCATTTCCGGCCGGTCTCGCCACTCCATACATGGGCTCTAACCGAGCGCTGGCGATTAAGCAAGCCGGGAAAGGATATTAACCACAGTAGCGCCGTACGTAGCGTTTCGCGGGAGAAAGCTGTTGATGTTTCATTGTGCCGTGGCTGCCGCCCAGATGATGAAATCCCGGATATTGAGGCGGACCCTGAGCGGAATACTTGTCGCGCAGTTCAATGTCCCCGGAAAATACATAATGCAAGCTTCAGCCTGTGTCTAATGATCCAGAAGGACAAGCCTGACGCATGGGATGACAGCTAGAAGTTCAATTCAATGCCAGCTTGGACGACCCCTACGGAGCGCTGGCGTGGCTGAGATGAGCAGGAGGAGGGTGCGTACGGTCGCAGCATTTTGACTGCGACCACAGACTTGATCCTTCGCATGCAATTTGATGACACGTCTCCGTCTTCTCTTGGGGGCGACTAGGGCGGCGACAACAACAAAAAACAACAACATCAAACCAAAACATTGTGCTTCATGTAGAGTTGCGACAGCGATATGACTGGCCAGGAGAGACGGTCTGCAGAATGGGTCAATGGGTCCCAGTCGGCTCCACTAGAGACCTGCTGTCTTTCATCTCAGTTCTTCAAGAAGTACAACACTCAGATCTCAATATACATGGAAGACAATGGCCCAGTATCTGCCCTTAACATGGCCAAGGAAGCCATCGCCAGATCGTCCGTACGAGAGACAGAATTAAACGTTGCCAGTGGGGCAGATTGTGGCTGCAAATGAAGCTGTGATGGGAATGACAGCGCTGATGAAGTGGTCACGTGAATTGGCGTCCAAGCGTGTGGCTGCCGTCACAGAGAAACGCGATTCTCGCAGGGGTTATGCTCCAGAGGCTAGGTGATCAATTGTAGCACACACTGGGAACAAGTCTATCTTAAAACATGAATGATGGACTGTGAGTCCTATGTGATGAATTAAAACAGGTATTTAGCTATTTCAGCCCATGATGTTGAGTGCTATAGCATTTTCTATGTTATCAACATCAATCTGTGAGACGCGATGTGCTTGAAATGGTCCTGGACCCACCAGGAAGCGTCAGCTTCAGGCACTGCGTCATCGGAGCCGGACAAAACTCTATCCCGGCGCAACCGTGCCAACGAGTAGAACCAGTCCCAATCCGGAACGCGATTTTAGCTCGTTGGACCCTGGTCGTGGATTAACGGGTCCAGTGCAAGGTACGTACCAGGTACGTACTGTTTATGATTTCGATGCATGCCATGTCAACATCAAAACAATCTCAGTGAATCTATTCCACCCTGTCTTTTATCACCAGCAACCTGGCTCCGCACCCGCGAAGGTTGTGATCCGTATCTTCCTTTCACCCTGACATTGTCTTCTTCGCGCTCTGTCAACTTTTTCAATACGACGAGGCAGTTGACAGCCTACCGCAGATTTATCGCGGTACTGGTCAGCCGGTTGCCTGTAGCTTCCCCTTTTGTCAAATCTTCTTCATTTCCCGCGACAGCAAGACACTCCCGAACGTGGTGCATCGCGACTTCTTGTCTTGGAAACCTCGCTGTCATCCTCACAGTTACCAGAACATCAGACAGAAGCACTGCCATCGATCTCATCTCTTTCTTCTAAACAATCGTCGACAGCGTTTTGGTGGTTGGTCCTTTTGGTGGTCACTGGCTTCGAGACACCCACTACATCCTCAGTCCGCGCTTCAGGAGTCGACTCACCAAAACCTGTCCTCCTTATGAATTAGGCGCGACATTACGTGTTCAACATCTTTCTTGACCCTCATAATCGTCTGCTATTCTTTTGTATTCTCAGCAGCCCCTTGGACCGTGCAGCCTCAAATCTCCTTTGAACCATCACTTGCTACGGCAACATTGAGTCAAGATGGATGCCAAGGTAAGCTCAAACATCTTTCCAAATTTCAGAGGTCGATATCTCGAGGTGCAAGGGGCGCTAGTCGATAAGGCAGCAAGGCGACAAGAAGGAAACAGGACGACAAGGCGACAAGTGCGAGATCACTTGACAAGAACCTCTCCGAACTCGTACTACCCTTTCTGCACATTTTACTTCTTTTCACAAACTTCCTCAGCCCCAATACCTATTCCAGAATACTCTTTGAAGCTTCAACTAACGCGTTTCCCTTTCACAGCCACAGAGACTCCCTCGGGTCCTGCCCATCACCTCTAGCTTCGGAGACGAGAACGTTGTTGCGGGAAAGACGCTGGTTCATCAACGCCAGAAGTCTGTCGGAGTATTTAAGAACGGACCGAATGCCGTCGGTATGAATGCTGCTGCGAAACGGACGGTCTTCGGAGACGTAAGCAACACCGCCCATGCTCCTGTAGAGCCCGCAACGAAGGACCTGGTAAAGCCTCGCGTTTCCACTCTGGCTCCGCGCGAGAAATCCATGCATGGGGAGAAGGAGACAAGCCGTCAGAGTGGAGAAGCATTCTTGCGTCCTCCTCAACGATCCTTCGCACCGTCGATCGCCCCGTTACAACCTACCAACGTCCTGAGCGGCCCAAAGCCCCCTGCCCACCTTGAGCCTGCCCGCGTCGAGACGTTCATGAAGCCTGCTGCTATCAAGAAGGCCACATTTATCTTCTCCGACGAAGAGAGGAAGAGCACGAAACCCAGATCGGAGGCTGCACTCAAGGCAGACAACTTTGCACCCACAATGGAGAATCAGGTTAAGAACCCTCGTCATTTCAAGAGCCAGCCTGAGTTACGAACAGAACAGCAGCCAGTTCTCCGCCGGACACAGAGCCGGCACTTCGGCAGCAACCCAGGTGTTTTGATCAACGTCGACGACGACCTCACCGAGGCGCCTTATCACGACGCAATGGAGAACCTGTCTGGCTTGTCGACCTTGGTTCAGGACCAGCTCCAGGTTCAACCAGCAGCTCAAACGATTCAGACGTCTGATTTCAACCAACAGTTTGAATCTCAAGTCGAATCTCAGCTTCCAACAGCAAACGATCCCGCTGGATATACCGTCGAGCAGGATGCCCTGACGGAGCCAGATGACAACTGGGACGAGGATGACGGTGACTTGTATGACGAGCAAGGATACACTACCGCGCACTCATTCAAGTCACATGGCGACAATACCACTGGAGGCGTCACTGCTATGCTGGCTCCAAAATTCACGGCCAAAGTCCAAAAGGAGCTGGACATAGCCAGGGCAATTGTCGAGTCCACCACCACTGAGGAGCAGATCGAGGAAGAGGAGTGGGACACCAGCATGGTGGCTGAGTATGGCGATGAGATCTTTGCGTACATGCGCAAGCTCGAGGTAAGGCCCGTCAAGGGCGAAGGGAACCCCCGCGTGACTGAGAATATCTTGACTAACAAGCTTGCAAGTCCGAGGCCACTCTCGCCCCCAACCCTCACTACATGGACATCCAATCCGACATTTCGTGGTCAATGCGGTCTGTCCTGATGGACTGGCTTGTCCAGGTTCACAATCGCTTCGGCCTCCTACCTGAGACCCTGTTCCTGACAGTCAACTGCATTGATCGCTTTTTGTCAGTCAAGGTTGTGTCGCTTAGCAAGCTCCAACTTGTGGGTGCTACAGCTATCTTTGTCGCGGCTAAGTACGAGGAAATCAATTGTCCGTCGGTTCAAGAGATCATGTACATGGTTGACGGCGGCTTTACCGTTGAAGAGATACTGAAGGCGGAGCGGTTCATGCTCAGCATGCTAGACTTCGAGCTTGGCTGGCCGGGTCCTATGAGCTTCCTGCGGCGGATCAGCAAGGCCGACGACTATGACATTGACACGCGTACTCTGGCCAAGTACTTCCTGGAAGTGACTATTATGGATGAGCGCTTCGTTGGTAGCCCGCCGAGCTACATTGCCGCAGGGGCGCACTGCTTGGCCCGCTATATGCTGAGGAAGGGCGGTTGGGTAAGTTCCCTTCCCAATATCGGACTTTAGGGGCATTCGATTTGCTAACATTCTGCAGACTGCTGCTCACACGCACTACTCCGGATACACGCTGCTCCAGCTCAAGCCTCTTGTGAGCCTCATCTTCGAGTGCTGCTCTGATCAGGTCATGCACCATTGGGCTGTCTACGACAAATACCAGGGCTCGCGGTTCAAGCATGTCTCTGTCTTTGTCCGGACCGAGATCAGCAAGGGCTTCAGGTTGACATTTGAACCCGCCATGGAATACAACCCAAATCGCCAACTCCTTGATGAGTTCACCTCATCGATGCAGTACGCTATCTCTGCTGATCGCCTTGTTCAGGTTCATTGATCTGGAATACAAGGCTCGACAACCCTTCCTTCGACCCAGAAACCTTTGCGCTGTTTGCTCAACCGGCACTCGACTATCCTTTCTCTCCTCGACAAAATTCCAAAAGTCCTTACCTAGAATGCGATTATCACGACCTTGCATTCTACACGATGTAAATGAACTCACGATCGTCTTTCTCATCATTGGTTTACCGATGCCTTATCGGCTGGTACCTGGTCTCCTCTGCACGAACCGTCTCTACTCTGAGATGGCTCCATAGAGGATGTCACTGCTGCATGGCGTTGGTGGACTGCATTAACAGTTTCCGTTTTTCTTTTTCTTAGCCAGGCCACTCTAGATGTGAGAAGCACAAGGCTGGATGGACTATGGCACATTGGCGTGCCTGAAGAAGGTGTGCAAGGAATATTCCCCTGTAAGGAAGGAGGGATGATTTCTACAAAAGGTGCCAAAATAAGGAGTGGAAATGGCGTCTTATTCATACTGCATTTTCTTCTTCTTCGATTCCCCCCATCTTCTCTCTTCTCTCCATTGCTTTACTGGCATTGGCCTTTAGAGATGACTACAGATGTTGCTTATTCATAATTTTATTTTCAGCTGCGGCCAGACAGACAGCAGAGCTTCCTTTGTCAGGGATGGATGACGGATTCACAGCAAGGGCTGAACAGGGGTGTCATGCCCGGTGGCAGCAGACAGAGCATAGACAAGTCTAAGAATAGAGTAATCATCAATGGCTTGACCTGTCTATGAGTGATGCGAAATGCCTCTCTAAAAATTGTCCCTTGGTGACAGAAGGCAATTGTTATGTGCTGAACCATCTCACACCGTTTGACATCGGGCAAAGTATCAGTCCGCTTCCGCTGATCGTCCGTCGGGAAATGTATCCCGATCTTGCAGGCTTCTAGAAGCACCTGAGCCGGCACAACTGAGTGTACACCTTGTTTGAGAAATACATCGTATCTGAAAACCTGTGAGACTGTACCATCGTGTCATGCCGTCCGACAGTGTTTGATAGACTTGATGACCTATCCCAACGAAGCTCTGCTTCTTCAGCTTGTCCTCCCGTTCCTGAATGTTAAATATAGTGTATCACGGCACCTACCTAGATATCTAAAGTAAGCACTTTCCGCCCAATAGCCAGGAACATCATGGCCTAAGCGCCTCGCTAGCGCGCCAATCGCTGGCAATGCCGATGGCGCTAGTGGCTTGACCCTGCAGTTCTCCAAGAAAAAAAACTTGAAGCTGGAATTGGGTGCAGAGCATGAATCCTGTTGGCAACAACGAGGCCTTTCCTAACCTGAGTGTATTCGCGATTCTGCACCGCGCCCTCTCCTGACTTGTGGTAGTACATCGTCGCCGATTCTGATGTCTTGTTCGTGCCACTAAGACTCACTCTATTACCCCTGACGATATTCGCGACGCGGAATTGACCACCGAAGCGGATTCGGACAGGAACCCGCTCCAGCGGTGGGCCGCTAATTGACTCACTTTGCGCCAGCACTCATTTCCCGTCGGCACCTCGCGATTACCCCAGCCTTTCGCCTTGTTCCGACTGCGGATCTGCTGTTGCTCACCTTTGGAGGTCCTAAAAGACAATTGAGTTGCTACCTGTGGCCAGTCTCCTGTCCACGGCTAGACTAGAACCGTAACCATGGCGAAGGTGTCGGCCACCGTGAAGGAGGCGGTGAAAGAGAGCTTGGTGGGAACACAGGAGCCGGTTCAGGTGTCATCACAGACCAAGGCGCGCTTCATAAAGCATGCCGTGAAGGATCCAGAGACTGGCGACCTGATCCTAGGTCCCAACGAGTTCATTGATGCCATCGCGCCTGCTGACGAAGACTTTGTAAGTTGCCAGTGTTGATACCTCCGATTGCTGCTCCCTTGCTCGTGTGTCTGGACCTTGATGACTGACTGGTGTCCTGCAACCCATAGCACAAGATCAAGCGAGACCAATACTCGATCCTGTTCCGTGTGGCAGACCGGACAGGCAAGGGTAGAGTGTCACTGTCCGACTGGGCATACTTCCAGAACCTCCTTACCAAGCCAGATGCCGAATATGACATCGCATTCCGTCTCTTCGATGTCGAGCGCATCGGCGCCGTCAAGTACCACGACTTCCGCAAACTGTACGAGCTGAACAAGGGGCCACACAGCATTCCTTTTGACTGGGACTGCGAATGGGCCAAACTTTACATAGGAAGTAAGAAGAAGCGCCACGACCTGGACTACAACCAGTTCTCTCAGATGTTGCGTGGTCTACAAGGCGAGCGGATCCGGCAAGCTTTCCAACAGTTCGACAGGGACGGCGACGGATACATCGAGCCAGAGGACTTTGAGCGCATCATCATGGAGACGTCCAAGCACAAGCTATCCGACCACGTCCTTGAGAACCTGCACACTCTGTGCAACATTTCAAAGAGCAGCAAGGTCTCGTATGCCAATGTCCGCGCCTTTCAGAATATGATCAAGGAGATGGATCTTGTCGAGCTTATTGTGCGGAGGGCTTGCGCAAAGAGCTCTGACGGCAGGATCACAAGGACGGAGTTCCTCAACCAGGCTGCCAAGATTACCCGCTTCTCGCTCTTCACACCGATGGAGGCTGACATCCTCTTCCACTTTGCCGGACTCGATGAGCCATCGGGCAAGCTTGGCTTAAAAGACTTTTCCAAGGTCCTGGACCCGTCGTGGAGGAGTAGATATGACGTGGACGAGGGTAGCCGAGCAGTGAGCCAAGCAAGATCCACGACGCAGAATTTCATTTCCGGAGCTCTGGAGTCGGGTTACAGCTTCCTCCTTGGCAGTTTGGCCGGCGCCTTTGGTGCCTTTATGGTGTACCCTATCGACCTTGTGAAGACGAGGATGCAGAATCAACGTGGCGGCGCGAACCCCGGGCAGCGTCTTTATAACAACTCGATCGACTGCTTTAGGAAGGTGGTCCGAAACGAAGGTTTCAGGGGCCTATACTCGGGAGTTCTGCCACAGCTCGTCGGCGTTGCGCCCGAGAAGGCCATTAAGTTGACGGTCAACGATGCCGTGCGTGGCTATTTCAGCGAAAAGAATGGCAAGATTTGGTGGCCGCATGAGCTGCTTGCCGGTGGTGCTGCTGGCGCTTGTCAAGTGGTTAGTACAAGCCTGCCCCTGCTGATTGTTTCTTTAGTGACTTGGCGCAGTAACTGACTCTGTGGCTGCTTTTAGGTGTTCACCAACCCGCTCGAGATCGTCAAGATACGGCTGCAAGTTCAGGGTGAAGTCGCAAAGACCGTAGCGGGTGCTCCGAAGAGGTCCGCAATGTGGATCGTCCGTAACTTGGGTCTCGTTGGCCTTTATAAGGGTGCCTCCGCGTGTCTGTTGCGCGACGTCCCGTTCTCAGCCATCTACTTCCCCACCTACAACCATCTCAAGCGCGACCTGTTTGGCGAGTCGCAACAGAAGAAGCTTGGAATTCTGCAGCTCCTGACGGCCGGAGCCATCGCGGGCATGCCGGCCGCGTACTTGACCACGCCCTGCGACGTCATCAAGACCCGCCTACAAGTTGAAGCGCGTAAGGGCGACACAGCATACACTGGCCTCCGGCACGCCGCCAAGACGATCTGGAGGGAGGAGGGCTTCAGAGCATTCTTCAAGGGCGGTCCGGCGCGTATCTTCCGGTCGTCGCCACAGTTTGGTTTCACGCTCGCGGCATACGAGGTGCTGCAGAGCGTGCTGCCGTATCCCGGCGGCAAGAAGGAGCTCAAGGCGCACACTGGCGTGGCCGAGGTCGTGTCGACGCTGCGGGAGAAGGTGGACGACAGCCCGTTTGCGCGCACCAGAAATGCGCTGAAGATCGTCCTCGATATCGATGAGGACTTTGGAAAGATCAAGATGCCCGACTCCGAAGCATGGAAGACGATCCCCAAATGGATGGGTGGAGGGGCCCCGGGCAGCGTTAGTGGTGCCACTGCTTGATTACTCTCTTTAACCCTTCTCCAACACTCCAACACTCCACCCGTGCCTGCATAACCGGCTGCCGACATGTACCGCTCCCTGCCGGCCACTCACATCTCCGATGCATGCTTGTTGCGTGTATCTATACCAAGGATGCATTCTAGTGACGGCACATCGTCATTTTGAGCCTCGTAATTTGGGGGACATAAAGGACGCAAGACTACAGGTATTGCCGCCTTCTTTTGTACCCTTTCCTTGTTGAAGTATCTAGAGAAGACGGAGCTGCCACATCGCGACGCATTTTGCATCCACATTCTGCATGGCATGCTCTTGCGCATCATGCCCATAGGCGGCGTTACAGGGGGGTTTTATGGAAGGGCATGTTGTTTTTTTGATCTGCTTGTGTTTCTCTGGCAGGAGGAGTGCGCATGTTGGCGATTCTCACAACGTACATACGAGTCTGCATTTGCCTCTTTTGGCTTTTCGAGACTAGACGTAGACAGGCAGCCTGTTAGATTAGCCCAGGGACGCAATGTTCGAGTACAATATGAAAAATCTTCCTCCATCCGAGCTGTTAATGTTTCGCGACTCGTGACACTGGACTCCTGACCGCATCACGTCCAGCAGTTCCAGCGATGATTTCAGGGTCCAAGCAGTCTACCGATAGGGGTCTAACGGGCCTCAGCCCCACCATCCCCGGCTCTCTGATGCCGTCCACCGTTCCGCCGATAATGTAATCCTGCCGCCGATGCTGTCATTCCCTCTCCGAACCATCGCATAATGGCGTCGCGCAACACCATTCGCAACACCACTCCTTCGCGGAATATCATTTAATAAAACACACACTCGCTTCTGATGATACTCCAATAACACCACCTCTCCTCTAAACCGAGCCAAGCAGCCAAAAACCATGGCATCCTCCACATCCGTCGTCGATCCCCCCGCCTCCTCCTGGCTTCCCGTCATCTCCACCGTCTGCGGCTGGATCTACTTCGCCTGCTGGTCCCTCTCCTTCTACCCGCAGCCGACGCTCAACTTCCGCCGAGGCACGACGCGCGGCACGACGGTCGACTTCCCGCTGATCAACAACCTCGGCTTCCTCGCCTACCTGACCTCCAACCTGGCCTTCTACTACTCGCCGCTGATCCGCGCGCAGTACGCCGCGCGCAACCACGGCCTCACGCCGACCGTCCAGTTCAACGACGTCGTCTTCGCCGCCCACGCCCTGATCATGTGCCTCGTCATCTCGAGCCAGTACGTGCCGCGCGTGTGGGGGTTCGCGCCCAACGCCGGCACGCGGCCCAGCCGGCCCATCCTGGGGCTGAGCGCGGGGTGCGTCGTGGGCGTGCTGGTCATCGTGTTCGTCGTGATGGGGTCGCCGCAGCGGAACGATACGGGGCCCGCCGCGAGGGAGGCCTGGAACTGGCTCGACGTCGTGTACGCCGTGTCGTACGTCAAGCTCATCGTCACGGTGGTCAAGTACACGCCGCAGATGGTGTGGAACTACAGGAACAAGAGCACGCGCGGCTGGAGCATCGAGGGCATGATGCTCGACTTTACCGGCGGCGTGCTGAGCATCGTGCAGCTCGTCATCGACAGCTACCTGCAGGGCGACTGGAGCGGCATCACCGGCAACCCGGTCAAGTTCGGCCTGGGTAACGTGTCCATGATCTACGACCTGATCTTCTTCACGCAGCATTGGGTGCTGTACCGTGGCGCCGAGGGGAAGGAGGAGGAGACGGACTCGTTGCTTGGGAGAGAGGAGGAAGGAAGGAGGCGGAGGTTAGACTAGAGTGGGCTGGGTAGACTTGTGGGTTCGGGGTATGGCGTTTCTGCGAATCGTGTTGCGCAACCTTTGAGCAAGCGGCTGTGGGTTAGACGTCAAAGTGAAAAGATGTCAACACCTGTTCACTGTGCAGTTGGATGGGCCCAGTAACTTTCCGCAGCCAACACCTCTGGCCATTGCTTGGCTATCTATCCGTCCAATGATGGACTGTCTAAGGTAGTCTATAACCCCAATAGCTATACAAAGTGACACCTCTTAGGCGCCTAGATATGCATATGATAAGAGCGACGGCTGATCCACCGAGCACCATCAAATAGGGCTGCGGTCATAGCATACTCCTTGTCTAGCAAGGGTATATCGAGGGATGTCATAACATCTCCTCGTCAACCTCCAACTCGCTCGGATCCACGTTCCACTCCTCCTCATCTCCCCACTTGGGCGCCAGCACAAACTTCCCATGGATCTTACCCATACTGTAAGCCACACCAGTCGCCTCTCCGGGCCGTGCAGTCGGATTCGTCTCGTCCACCACCACGGCCGTCGTCAGGAAATTAGTGTCAATGCCCGGTACCATCTCGAGCGTCTGCCCGCCCCAGTCGAGCTCCACCCTTCCGGACCGGCGCACCACGAGCTTCCCGACGTAGCCACCTTCAGACGGGTAGGGTAATTCCTTAGTGTCCTTGGGTGACTCGTCGTCGAGGTCGATGCCGTCTTCGGCTTTCACGCCGCGATCGGGTGTCTCCGAGCTTCCAGTCAGGTCGATGTTGGCCGCTGGTTGGTCGAGCATGACTACGTCGTCCGTGGGCTCGTCCTTGACGCGGTCCACTTTGCCGTCCGTAGCAGCCCTTGGTTTAGGCTGCCTTGTAATTTTGAGAGGAGGTAAAACTGGCGGGAGCTGGAAGAGAAACAGGGCGCCTTCGAGAGGGTTGTCCGGGAGGTTGCCCTCCGCATCCGGGGTCTGGTCTTGCCGATCGGCTATGGTGAGCAGATGAGTGAGGCGCGACATGTCGTGCTCGATCTGCTCCTCTTCCGGGTCTTTGGGTGGTCCTCTGCGGATCTTCTTCAGGATTTCCTTCTTTTGCTCCTCTTCTTTCGCCTCTTTCGCCGCGACTATGTCGTCGATGGCCGCCTCAACGAGCTCGCCATTCTCATTCTTAACCATGATCTTCTCACGCGGTTTGGGCGCGACGTGGCTCCAGACTTCGTCGTCCTTCTTCAACCCGGGCTTGGCCCTGGTGTTGGGGTCGTCAACCCACATGCTCTCGGAATCTGACCCATCAGCGTCTCTTTCGGCTGCCTTCTCGCCTGCGGCAATATCTTCTGCTGTAGTCAACTCCACTCCGCCCTCCCGCACCTCTTCGCGCTTGATACCGACAGGGAGGATGGGTCGTTTCTTCTTCGTAGTCGTGACTTTCGCACCCGTGGAGGTGTAGGTACCTTCGTCGTCGCGGTCTTGCTGGCTGCCGCGGAGTTCATCGGCATTTATCCTGTCGTCTTCGACTCTTCCGTCGGCAAAGCTGTACGAGGAACCGTTTCCTGACGGCCCTCCCGAACTGCTGCCGAAGCCACCACCACCACCTCCTCCTCCTCCTCCGAGCCCACCACCCCGGGATGCTGAGCCAGCTATCGTAATCGGTCATATTAGTAGCTACACGATTGTGTATGGGCAGTATAGACTTACCTGGTCCAAACATACCGCCCCCTCTCCCCGCCTCAAGCTCCCTAAATCCACCTCTCCCCCGTCCACGTCCGCGCCCCCGGCCACGGCCCCGCGCTCTCCGAGCATCATCGGCGGCCTTCTTGTTCTGGATCTTCAGCTGCTCATCGGCGACACGCTGTCGCTCCTCCTCAGTCCTTCTGTTTGCTTTGGGCTTAAACTTGGCGCGACTGCTACTGGCTGAAGCAGCGCCTCGCGCCGTAGAGCTGCCGGAAGTCCGCGTGACTCGAGCAGTAGTGGAGGGTTCCGAGGACGGTCTAGGATCGAGGGATATAGGTGCTGTGTCGAGCGATGTACTGATCTGGGCTGGCGTCCCTGACGGTTGCGGTGCTGTTGATTCTGAGCCGGCCGCTGCTCCAGCGCGCCCTCCACGGCGAGTCCCACGCCTGGGGTTAGACATTCGTTACGGCAAGCTTGCAGTGGATGTATCAGAGCTGCAAGCGCATCAACTAGCTGTTGGATTGATCCGGTATCCGCCAGCAATATGGTGTTGAGATGGTGATGCCTGGCTCGATAAGCAGGTCATTGAATGCTCCTCGAGTCACCATCGGCTTACAATCTTGAAGCTTGAGTCGCGCCTAGAAATTTAACGACCCGGTGGGGGACGATGAACCGCGGCGGGGCAGACTTTCTGCCAGAGCTCACCGGCCCCACTTCATCCACCTTAAGTCTAAACTTACTTGGCAGGGGTCACGGTACGTATTCGAGTTACTTACGTAGTGTAGTGGGTTCCAGATTGTTATCGTGGACTTCACTGGCGGCCGTTGTCAACGGTCTTCCCGATGACCTCGTGGGTAAAGGCCCCAGCTATCTTTTCAGCACATCTATCATGGAGCGGTGACGAACAATATGGAGTCTCCCTTCCCTAAATCATCCTCCGCCCCCGGGGAAGGCCGCCTAGTGGTCAAGCTCCTCCCGGATGGCACATCGGGTCTCGAGACCATCACATATCAATATCCGTTGAAACTCATAACGCCGTCCCAACCTTCAGAGAAAGAGAGCGTCTTAGTCTTTCTCCTCTCATACGGCGGCGGTCTGATTGGAGGCGACAACGTCCATCTATCAATCGATGTCCAGCCTAAGGCCAAATTGAGCATCGTCACCCAGGGCCACACCAAAATCTTCAACTCTTCTAGCCGAGACATCACGACGAGCCAGAAGCTGGCTGTACAAATAGCTGATGGCGCAGCGCTGTGTCTTCTTCCAGACCCGGTGCAGCCGTTCAAGGACAGTGTCTATGAGCAAGCGCAGGTCTTCAAGCTGGCAATGAACGGCTCCTTATGCCTTTTGGACTGGGTGACTCAAGGGCGGACAGCCAGAGGAGAGAACTGGAGTCTGACGCGATGGGTCGGTCGGAATGAGATCTGGGTGCCGGACCAGAGTCGTCCTGACGGCGACAGGTTGCTTGTGAGAGACACCGTCGTCCTCGACGCCGAACGGCCACAGTCTCAAATGCCGGATTTACGGGAGAGCATGTCGCGCATGGGTATATTTGGGACGCTTCTACTGCGGGGACCTCTGATGAAAGGTCTTGGCGAGTTCTTTCTTGCAGAGTTCGCAGCCTTACCGCGACTGGGAGCCAGAGATTTCCGCAGCGATGAGTCCAGACAAAACGACACTGAAGAGCTCTCGTCGCTCGAGAAGTGGCGGTCGCAAAGGATACAGTCCGAGAAGGGGAAAGGACTGCTGTGGTCTGCCGCCAATGTGCGGGGTTGCGTGGTTGTCAAGTTCGGCGCTCCTGATGTAGAGTCAGGGCGAGACTGGATTGGTGCCATGCTGGAACGGCAGGGAAGCATAGCTGAGATTTTTGGAAATCAAGCACTCATGTGCGTCCGATGAAACTAGAAGCCAGTGGTAGATGGACTCCCTGTTTGACGGTACTCTGTGACCAGCCCCGACATGTCATTGCCACTTATGTACTTTATCCCCTCTTGCCCCTGTAGGTAATGCAATGTCATGATCGGAAATACTACGACGATAGATAGGTGACTATCAACTTGCCTATGCGCCGACATTCCCTATCGGGGAACATTGAGCATCTCCACTGTACCCTTCCGTGTCTTACTAATCTAAAGACAATTTAACAATCCAAAACAATCATATTGGCTGGATGGCCGAGCTGGTCTAAGGCGCCAGACTCAAGTGTTCCAACACTTCCTACACAAAAAGTAGGAGCATTCTGGTCTCGAAAGAGGCGCGCGTTCGAATCGCGCTCCAGTCATACATAATTTGATTTTTCTTTTTCTTTCTTTATTTGTGAGTTTTAGTTGACCTTCTACTTGTGATCTATGTACATTTGATCTGGAATTCAGATGAGAGATTCAGAATATTGTCATCCAGTGGTTGCAGAGGATCTTAGCGAGTTGGACTCACCCTATCCCTCCATCTCTTGCCCATCGGCCCCGGAGTCGTTCTCAGCAATGAAGTCGTCAAGTCAGCGGAAAACAGGCCGCTTTAGCCATTTCTTCTTCCATCGCAGGGCAGAAGGCTTGACTGGTCCCCGCGATTCTTCACTTAAACGCTTCTGGAAGTGCCGTACTTGACGTAGAGAGGTCTATTTCCAGCCTCCTCGTAGTCCGTGCCAGGCTCGAGACCCTTGCGGAGGTCAGAAGAACCCTGATGATTTACTGAAGCACCGGTGCTGATCAGATGTTAACTGGCCCAAAATCGTCAAACAAGTACCAGGTATCAAAAAGCAAGAGGCAATTGGATCGAGAGACGACTGCCCAGCCATTCCCCGTTCTTATATAAGTCGTTCATGAAACCTGTACCTACCCAGGTACTCCCGATACCCCTCGCATTGGCTACGTACCAGAATAACCCCGCTTAAAGGGTCTTGCGTCCTGCGGTAGGTACGTAGAAGTATGAGTACCTTACACAGTGATAGACATAGCGCGGTTTTTGTGGGGAACTAAGCCGTGACAGCGGTAAACCCCCCTAAGGATAAATTACCCAAATATTCCAACTCCACGACGCGTATCGCCAACACACGACTGCTCGCCATGTAATGTCACCACAACGTCGTTAATTATTATCGCGTTATAAACTCTAATGATCTCCAGACGAGCGCCCCTAATGGAAACCTCAGACAATAACGCGACGGGCTCGCCTGCTCCTACTGGAACGTCGCGTCGGTCCGGACGCGTCTCGAAGCTCCCTGAGAAATTCATACCAGATGCGCCTGCCGCTGCGAAGCGCAAACGTCGCGAAGAAAACGACGACGACGACGCAGAAAACGACGCGCCTCTCACAGACGAAGACGAGAGCGATGCGGAAGCCGATGATGCTGCCGACGACGATGACGCGCTAGAAGAGGCGCCCAAGCGAAAGAAGAAGTCGTCGCAACCTGCCAGGAGCAGGAAACCTGCGGCTAAGAAGCCAAAGACTAATGGCGACGCCGGCGCTCATCCCGTCAGGCTGGCCAGCAGGCCTAAGAAGACGGTGCGCATTGTAGTTGAGCGCCGAGATGGCGATGGACTCTTTGGTGAATAACCCCACGAACAATGATGATGCGCGTCGCTAATCATTTTACAGGCGAGATATTCACCACTGGCGAGACGTCAGACGACGTCGCGGCACAATGGTATCACCGATATCAACAAGACAACGCGTCCGCGCTTACCGACCTGGTGAATTGTATCTTGCTCTCCGCCGGGTGTAATCAGCTTGTCACGGAAGATGATATACAAGACCCGGAAAATTGCCAGAACAGGCTGGCTGACCTACAGAATGTCTACACCGAGGTCAGTGGCTGAACAAGCGTCGTCTACTGTTGCTGAACAGACAACTTACGATACCATAGGAAGGAATTACCGATTACCCCCTGATCTCGAGGAGTCGCGGGACAAAATCATTCCGAGACTTGTTAGTTAGTTTCTTCAAGTCTCTTCTGAATGTTATGCACGAGACGGAGATCATGTACAAGGACTCCGAGTTGATGGAAAACATCCACCGATGGGTTGCTTCCATGTCTTCCTCCACTCTCCGCCCCTTTCGTCACACAGCCACCACTGTCGCGCTTGCTATGGAAACAGCTCTTGTCGAGGTCGCCAAGAAACTCGACGATCGCGTCACAAAAATGACCCAACAAGCCGAATCTGAGAAGGCACGCAAAGGAAAGAACAAGGAGAAGCTGGCGGCTATTCAGCGTAACCTGGAAGAAGCCAACCAGAACCGGGAAATATGCCAGGAAAAGATTCGGGACTTTTTCGATACCGTCTTCGTGCACCGATACCGAGATATCGATCCTAAAATCCGGACTGAGTGCGTAGATGCGCTTGGCTCGTGGATCTGGTTGCTTCCGAGCGTCTTCATGGAGCCTGAGTACCTTCGATATCTGGGCTGGATGCTTTCAGATATCTTCCCCGCAACGCGACAGGAAGTATTGAAGCAGCTGGCTCGCATCTTCAAGCGAGATGCTGATAAGCTTGGGCACTTCATCGACCGATTTCGGGAGCGCCTGGTGGAAATCGCGACCAAGGATGCGGACGTCAGCGTGCGCGTTGCCGCAATCTCTGTCATTGAGACTCTGAAGTCAACCGGCATGTTAGAGCCGAACGAGATTGATGCGGTTGGCAAGCTGATATTCGATTCCGAGCTGAGGGTTCGTAAGGCGGTTGTGGAGTTCTTTGCTGGGTGTGTGAACGACTCTATCGAAAGCAAAGTAGAAGACATGGGCGGTGACGACGCGATCGACGAAATATTCGGCGAAGATCAAGAGGAGGAGTATTACGCCCCACGTCGAGATTGGATCAGTATCAAGTGTCTGGCAGAAATCCTTGCCGTCTACGACACCCAGTTTGAAGACGAACAACCGAGTGAGCCTCCACGACCACTGGATGTTGCTGTTGATCTGTTCAGCGCTGCCGCCCCTGAGACTCGGATCTCAATGGCTACTCAAGTGCTCTACGAGAAAATTGACCATATAAGAAACTGGGAAGTTCTGGCTGGCTATCTCCTCTATGACCATACAACGAGCACTGCGGCGTCCAAGTCTAGATCAAAGTCAAAGTCAAAGTCAAACGAAATAGCGCTGAAAGCCGCTGTCGCGCCAGAAGGGCGGGAAGAGCCTATCCTGCTAGAGATGCTCTGCTCAGCTGTCAAGCTGAGTTTGTCTCAGAGCGCGGAAGCTAAGAGGAAACCAAGACTAGAGGCCGACGCTCAAGAGGAGACCGGAGTCAGCTTGGCAACGCTGATTCCGAAACTTCTTAAGAAGTTCGGAGCTGAACCAAGCACTGCGACGCTGGTACTTCGGCTGGAGCACTTCCTCGACTTGGATGTGTTCCAGCAACTACGCCAAGACTCTACCACTTATACCAGGCTTCTGGACGAGATCTGCACGCAGTTCAACAGGCATGTGGACCGTGGTGTCATCAGCGAGGCGACTGCAGCGCTCCTGCATGCTCGGCAATACGAGGAACTGGCTGAGCTGGCCGACAGCAGAATCTCGGTCTTGTGGGAGAATGTCATCAACAGCTTACGCAATTTCGATAAGTCCGGCGAGCTTTCGATGCGAGGTGACCTGGATGCTGAGCTCCTCGCGGATCTAACCAATGTTCTCATGAAAATCAGCAAACTGGCTGCTGTATCAGACTGCGTCGACGTCTTGTCTGTTGCAAGCCAAGACGAAGAGTCAACCTCTCCGGCGATTGAGATTCTGGCCCGGATTGTGCACAGAGGCAAGATAGCAACCGTCGACGAGGAACTGGACGACCTTGAAGACGAGGCTGTGTCATACGCCATCAAAGGCTGCCAGTTTTACTTGATGTGGAAAGTTCGTAGCTTCATCCTCGCTGTCCAGTCCGGTACAAACATCCCGGGGAGCGAGGTGGACCACCTCAACGTGTTGCGCAAGACGTACCAAACGAACCTGATCTCTACGCTGTCGTCGCGTGGCACTAACGATGACCTGCGACTCTTCTCCACGGGAGCCCTCTGCGACCTGCATGTCCTCTTCGCCACCCTTCGCACAAACATCGAACAAACCCCCAATGCCGCCCAGAAATACGCCAGCCTAGAAGTCCTCTTCGAAGTGATTCCCCCCGCCCTCATCGACGCGGAGCTCATCGAGATATTCGACTCGGCCGAGCGTGCCTACGCGAAGCGCGCCAAGAAGACGCTCAACGAGCCCGCGGACGACGAGGACCCAGTCGACGACGACGAGTTCGAGGACGACGAGAACGAGGAGGACCTGTCGCCGGACGAGCGCAAAGGGAGGGAGCTCAAGGCCGAGCGCGCGCTGTGCGAGCTGGCGTCCAAGTACCTCATGGCCATCCTGGCCCGCATGCTTGACGTTGCCGGGCCGACGCCGGGCAAGTTGAGGAGGCGGATGAAGAGGAACGCGAACAAGCTGGGGAACAACTTCAAGGAGGTGGTGGCCTACCTGGACGAGGAGAAGCTGGCGGAGAGGGTGGCCGGCGGCGGCGGCAAGAAGAAGAAGAGGAGTAAGAAGCCTGCTGCTGGTGCCGCGGCAGCGCAGAAGAAGCGGAGTGAGGAGATTGTGATCGAGGACGACTCAGAGGAGGAAGAGAATCCGTTCGAGGAGGGGACGGAGGAGGATTTGCGGAGGAGGGAGTTGCTTGACGAGGAGCAGCTTGACGAACCGCAGGCGGAGACGCCGCCTGGGAACGGGGACGATGAGGATTCTGTTCTTGGGGACTGAGCGATGGTGATGGCCGAGTAGGGGTGTGTGCTTTGCAAAATGGCGTTTGTGTCAGGGATAGCTCGTGAGGCCCAGGGAGAGGTTATGGTTGATATGAACGATGCTACAATATTCTTTGTCTTTAGCTTTCTAGGGTGGCACGACTTACTTGCTTTCGGGGTTGCTGTGGAATGGTTAGCATGCCATATAGCGGTATTGTAAGCGAAAGAAGCGAGACATGGGTGGTTGTATCATGACTTAGTGATGGGTAGGGTTTTAATGCAATGCGCGGCCGGTATGAATTACACTTGAGCTTGTACGTGGAAGACTCTGCCTTGTGAGAGCATCTTCACATGTTCCGTGGACTACTTCTGACTTGAGCCTTGGTATGTTTGCAGTGCTAGCATGTACGAAATCGCCAGTCCCTTGGCTGATTTTGCCCATATTGAAGCCCAAGGATCACACCAGCAGGAAGCACGGGTAATGGACGAAGATCATATTAAGAAGACCGACCAGTTTATGCTCACATCTCATCTTCCAAACTGCATGTAAATGTATCCGAGGTCTATCTCAGCCTGCTATGAGCACTTATGAAGTTCGCTTCCTATCCGTAACGCCAGCTTCGTACCTCGTTCTGTCCCCTCTCGCCACAAGTATCGCGCAAGACCACCAGTAAATATGTCTATGTAGAAGAGACAAATGAGACCACCTTTGAAGGTATTAGCCAGGAAGGGTTAGCAAGACCGCTTCCCGAATGAGCACGCTGTCACCCCTCCCCTTTCAGCAACGCTACGCTTGCGCCGACTCAGCCGAAGCCAGTAACCTCGCTCGCCAGCTGTTGCACACCTCCTCAAACCCGCCGACGACTTCGCCGCAGACGTGGGCGCACTCCCTGTTCCTCAGCCTCTCGCCCCAGTTACCGCGCGTGAGCCACCGCTCGCCCTCCTCGCGCAGCTCCTCCTCCCGCTTCATGTCGGCCACGAGCTCCCTGGCGCTCTTGAGGCGCCTGGTCGCCGTGGTGGTCGTCTGCCGCGACATGTGCAGCGTGTCGGAGAGGTAGTTGAGCGTCATGGCCAGGTCGGCGGTGATGGTGTGCAGGGCGGTGAGGGAGTTGAAGGCGGTTGCTGAGGGGCGTGGCATGGTGTCTGATAAGGAGACGAGCATGGGGAGGAGGTCGTCTATCGTCTCTGGGTCGGGCGGTGGCACTAGGGGAGACAGGATGGAGGAGGTGAGGTTGTGGAGGAGGCGCATTTGGTGATTTAGGTGGGTTGTTAGGGCTGAGTGTGCGGTGATTAACCTAGACGAAGACGGTCAGCAACACTGTCGTGTGATAGTCGGACAGAATCCGACAGGGTTGGCTCTTACCTTGAAGCACCGCCTTCCACGCCCGCTTGCGAGCTCAAGTCTCTCAGCCCCTCGGTAACCCGCTTGAAAGCGCCATCCGCGGCGCTGCCATTGCTCTCGGTGCCCCTCCTCGCAAGACCTTCGACGGCATCGATCTTGGCCACCAAACTTGGCGGCATCCCGGGTGAGTCAAGGTCCGACTCGGAGCCATACTCGCTTCCGTCATACTCGCTCCCTGCCTTTGCCCTTCGTCCAGTCGGCGACGGTAGACTCAGACTCATGCTCTTCTCTCTCTGCCGCGGTTGTCCACCGGGGCTCTCCACCTCGACACCGCTATCGCGCGTCCCTGCTGCGCCCGGCTCACCACTCTCGTCCAGGTCGACGCTGATGTCTGGTGCGACCTCCCCATTCTGGTCGTAATACCCGTCGTCGTACTCCTCGCCGTCGGAGAATGCGTCCGCTAGTTCGTCTGCTAGATTGCCCAACCCGTTGCCTCCCGTCCGTGGTACGCCCCCGCTGCCGAAGATGTTGATGTCCAGCCCGCTGTGCCGGTGGTTTAGGATAGGGGTGGAAGGCGCGTCGTGAATGGAAGATCTGGACTGTCGGCGCTCTTGTTGTGGGGATGACGTCGCGCTGTTGTAGGAATTGCCGAAGTCGATGCTTGAAGGGTGCCGCGAGTGGCGCGGCGTTCGCGGGGAGGAGGGCATGTTCGTGGATGGCCTGAAGCCGGTATCGTTATGTCCAGTCGATGGCCAACAGCGTCTCTGGTTTAGGTATCTTTCGCTTGTTGATAGACGTTTCGGTAGTGTGTTTGTTTGACGTGTCGTTGTCGTCGCGGAGACCTAAGTTGCAAGGATGCGATTGCGACTCAAAACGGGGGGGATATAAAATGGAGGTATAACAAGGGTAAGCCGGTCTATATCACCAGCTTACAACTTCACTATCGCGGGAGGGATCAGTCGATGCACCTCCCACAAGGATGCAGTAGGAGTAACAGGTGCTTGGGTGAAGGCAAAGGGCGACTCCTCCAGCTGACACTGACATTCAAAGGAAGTTCGGCGTTGGGCACGTCGTCACGTCGTCCCAAAGTAGTACCATTTCTACATTGCTCAAAGCGAGACACCATGGATCTGTTTGGCACAAAACGAGCGCGACCCCGGTACTTGGGCCTTTAACATGAAACGGTGGGCCGCGTAACGTGGTCACGCTAATGCTGTCAGTACCTTCGAGGTTACCCTGAAATTCAACGTTGAGGGTCACATGTTCGGCCCTGGCACCGAGTGCATGCCCTGGTCACATTCCAATCCAAGTCACGTAAGTCTACTTACTTGGAAGCTTCAGGTACCAAGTGCTTCTGATACGAAATTGTAGAAAAGTTTGATGTGATGGCGGCTTCCCGTTGCTAAACGGTACAGAGGGCATAACGCGCACACACTAACCACAAGGGGCAGAAACGTTAAGCGATGGGGTACCTGGAGCTCCCGTCCTGCTAACCGAAACTTTTTCTACCATCAAACCTCTAATCATCGCCGTGATATTCTTGTTTGTCGGCCACTCACAATGGCAAACTTTCGCAGGTTCCGGCCAGACGACCTCAACAAGCTCTCCAAGTGCAACCTGGACCAGTATACCGAGACTTACGAGCTGGGCTTCTATCTGCAATACTACGCAAAGTGGCCGTCGCTCTTCCAGGTCGCCGAAGACCAAGATGGAAACATCATAGGTTACAGTAGGAATCATACCCTCTCTGTCCTCTTTCCACAGCATTCTAACAAAGCTTTCTAGTCATGGGCAAACTCGAATCCTCACCCGACGTCTACCAGTTCTCGGAGCACTACCTGCCTTGGCACGCCCACATCACCGCCGTCACTGTCGCTCCTGCAGCCCGCCGCCTCGGCATAGGCAAGCTGCTGACCCAGCAACTCGAGGCCGCCGCCGACACCAACGATGCCTGGTTCGTGGACCTCTTCGTGCGGAGCACCAACGCCAAGGCCATCGCCTTCTACAAGAGCATGGGCTACAGCATCTTCCGCGTCGTCAAGGACTACTACGGCGACCACTCGACGGACCCAACCTTGTTCAGCGAGGATGCCTACGACATGAGGAAGCCCATGAAGAGGGACGTTAAAAAGGAGCATATTCGCGAAGACGGGATGAACCACGAGGTCGCCCCGGAAGACGTGTGGTGAAGATGGCACGTTTTTTTGCGGAAGCGTATCTCCGTCAACTATAGACACACGCACCCCCATCTACCTGATAACAAGACCCCAGCCTGCTTATTGCCACGCGCCATCGACCCGGTATACGCTCCCGCTCACAAATGTGCTCTCCGGGCCAAGCAAAAATGCAATCACGTTAGCCGTCTCCTCCGCCGTTCCCTGTCGCCGGAACGCACTGGGGTCGTCAAACGGCGCATCCTTGGGTCTGCCCGTCAGATCCCAATTTTTTTGCATGAGCGGGGTGTATATCGCTCCCGGCGCAACAGCATTGACGCGCACCTCGCGCGCACCATTCTCTTGCGCCGCTGCGCGTGTAAGCCCGATTACGCCGTGTTTGCTCGCGTCGTAGGCCGCATGGCAGGGGAAACCTTGCAAGATGGTCAGCTTGTCGCACTCGTCGAGCAAATCTGACTCAGGAGAGAACCACTCACCCTTCAACCCATGAATACTAGACGTATTCACAATACTGCCCCCATCCACAATCTTCCTCAACTCCGCTCGCAGACAGTACATGGTCCCCGTCAGGTTGACGGCTATTATCCGATCCCACTCCTCGTCCCGCAGGTCCGCCGTCGCCGTCTTGCCGTGCTCCCGGCCGATGATGCCCGCCACGTTGGCCGCCCCGTCCAGCCTCCCGTGCCTCTCGACCACGCCGTCGATCCAGGCGTCCACCTCGGCCCGGCTGGACACGTCCACCCTGCGGACGTCGAACTTGGCGCCGAGCGCCGAGAAGTGCGCCTCGGCGGCCTTCATGGCCTCCGGGTCGACGTCGGCGATGCACACCGTCGCCCCGCGGCTGCTCAGCAGCTTGGCCGTCGCCAGCCCGATGCCGCTCGCCCCGCCCGTCACGGCGAAGACCTTGCCGGCGAGGGACATGTTTCCTAGGTCCGTGGCCGAGGGTGGTGGTGGTGTTGGCTGTGAACCCACTTTCTGCCGCTTGGCGCTCTGGTCCGAGTCTTCTAGGTCTGCGCGCTGGCGGGTTATGCGGTCCATACAGGAGAGGGTTCGGGGGAGCGCAAAGAGAAAGAGAAAGAGAGAGAGCGAGAGCGAGAGCGGTAGAGGGGATGTGGTGGTACAGTTTGTGGTGTCGTGGTATTGACGTAGGCGCGCTGTAACGTATGGGCAATATGCTTGGTGCCGAGATCGCGGATCGGCGTCAGATCTACACTTTGTTCAGGTCTACCCGCCAAAAAAAAACGAGGGTCAGATTCACAAGACACCAGAGAACGCTCAAGAGAGCTGGGGGGAAGCTCTGAGATATATATTTTGAACTAGCTAAGAAGTCTGAGCTCGTAGCAGCAACAGGGTCCTACTCCGCATCTCCCTCAGTCTCGTACCGAGCCGATCCACGTTTGCCCGTCGCGATGTAGCCCCTCGATGAGTGATGATAATTCCCCAAGCCGACAGGGCCGTGGTACTGAATCTGGCACGACATGATTGGGGGGCGGGGAATTTTCTGGTGGAGAAATGGATACCTGCCTCGCAAATTCCCGACGGGAGCTACGAGAGGGGAGACGGCAATACGTCAGTTTGGTAGAGGAGTTGTGGGGGAGGCAGATGCGCCACCCGTGGTCCACGGTTCCCGTGATGCGGCTAGCATTCGGGGCGCCCCTACATTCCCATGCTTTCTTCTGGAAAAGGCTTGGATAGCGCGTATCATGAACCGAAATGGCCGACGGGTTTAATGTATCTAGTCTGTTCCGAGAGCTTTCACTTGGCCACATGTCCCTTCAAGACCAGACTCAATTACATGACACGGAGAGGGAAACATAGGCAAACGAGATATTTGGACCCAATTACTATTGTCTATTTCGAAAAGTAAAGATGACAAACATATAAAGGATGTCTTTAACTGCATCACTCCTTTCTCGAATCCCCAGCATGCCACAAGCCGCAACAGCCTCTTCATACCAAAATCTACAGCAATAAACCATAAGAAGACAAATAATCGCAAGAGGGCCGTTTTTTTTTATCAGTTTTAGTCCTTTCTGGTCATTATTTTGAAAAATCCTCGTCGTATCGGCCGTTGTCTCGTGTATTGACCAACCCCTTGGCCGCAGTAACAAAGCTCAAGCATGTCGAATGATAACCAGTCAGATCATGCCCAACAGTGCCTTTGCACCGGGTTCGCTGCAGACATAGATGATGTCATGGTCCGCCGAGAAGCCGTTGAACTTGGTGGCCGAGCACTTGGTGTAAGCGCCCATGTTCTCAAAGTACAGCCAGTCGCCAACGTCCAGTAGTGATCCGAACCGGATGCTCTCCGTGATGCGATCGATTCCGTCGCACGTCGGGCCCCAGATGCTGTACTGGATGCCCCGTTGGCCATCCACGGCGTCGGCAGCGCGGGTGTTGTACATGTTGATCCCTCCAGCGCGTAGCACTTTAGCGATTGGCTGCTGGTGATCAAACATGATGCTGCTGAAGTTGCCGTAGAGACCGTCGTTGACATAGAGCATGTAGCTGGTCTCATCGCGGTTAACGAGAGTGCTGGTGCTGTCCGCGGGGTCGACGTCCATGTTGATGTTGGGATCCTCCAAAGTGCGACGCGCGATAATGTTGCAGGCAATGGTGAATGCCGACGCGACGTAGAATCGGCCAGGCTCAGCAATCAGATTGATACCGGTGTGAGCGGGAAAGTACTCGTCAAGCGCCTTGCGCAAGACTCCGGACATCTGCTCGAAGCTGTCGTCGCTACAGAAGCCGCCGCCCACATCAAGAGTCTTGAGGTCAAATCCATAGCCAGCAGCCTGCTGGAAGACGAAATGGGCATCTTGAACCGCCTTCAGGAAAGCGAGAGGGTCCGAGGCACCCGAGCCGACGTGGAAACTGACACCCACAACATTGAGGCCCAACTGGCGGGCAAGGCTCAGGAGGGAGTCGGTGCTGTCGAGCGAGGCGCCAAACTTCTGGCTCAGACGGCAGAGGGACGAGGAGTCATCGGTCAGAATGCGCAGATACAGCTCAGCCTCCGGGTACAGGCGAGCAATCTTGCGTAACTCGTCAGAGTTGTCAAACGTCATCTGCCGAACACCCTTGGCGGCGACGTAACGCACGTAAGAGTTAGTCTTGCAGGGTTGGGCGTAGATGATGCGGGTAGGATCGACGCCCGTATTGAGAACCTGCTCGATCTCGGCCTTGGAGGCACAATCGAAGCCGGTACCCAAAGCGGACAGAAGCTCAATGACCTTGGGATCGGGATTGCACTTCACAGCTATCCCCAGGGGTTAGTAATATGGCCAAAAAGGAGAAGATCAAATGCGATTCGGGTAGAAAGCTCACCATAGAAGGGCTTGATGCGAGGAAGATTGAGTTTCCAACGCAAATGCTGGCGATACACCTCACCAAGGTCGGCGACGAAGAAGGTATCTTCGTCTCCGGCATCGCAGGTCTCATGGTCGATGCTCTCGACGCGCTCACGAAGAGCGTTGCCGATCAGTCGCTGCGGCGGCAACTCATGATGGCCGCCATTTCCGCCGTCATAGGTCTTGTTGTTATTGTTCTCAATGAAAACCTTCGCTGTTTCCTTTATAAAGACATAGTCATTAAAATGGTCAGCTGGTGTCAAGTGCTCTACAAGGGCTGTTGCCATAACCATATCCCGAAAAGTGGCGGTGGTGAGTAGCGTAAGTGTCGAGGAGAGCGACGTGTATTATCGACTGGATCGAACCGGTTGAGAACGGTGATTTCCTTGATTTCCTAGGTTCCTAGGTAGTTGATGGGAAGTGAAGCTGGGTCTTTAGACGGGTGTTAGGGAGGTCGGTATCGAAAACAGACTGATCCCGAAGTGATCTGACGAGGACTCCTCGACTCTTCCTCCGTTAGAGGAAGAACCTCAGAACTCGTCCTATGCGGCAGCTGGTCGTTGGGGTTGAACTGGGGTCCTTGGTTGTATGATGAGTCGAGCAAGAGAGACTCGAACTTTGTCTTAGGCGACTTCAGCAGAAGCAGGTGGTGGGCGAGAGTTGATGATGTGAAATGTCTTTCGAAGGCTGAAATCTTGATCAGAGACGAGCGAGACGGCCGAGAAAGCCGTGGTAGAGCGGGTTGCCTTTGATCTGACCAAAGGCAGTCGTGGAGGGTGCTGGGTTATCCAGGGAAGCTGTTGCGTATCAATGTCAGGAGGCGTCCGTTAAATTAACAGCAAAGTTATGGGAAGTCGAGGAACAGAGATGCGATGAGACGTGATGGTGTTTGTTCTTGTTGTGAAAGAGTGCGCTTCAGGCTTGAGTCTTGAAGGCGGAGTGTAGGATTCGAGAGGCATGTGACTTCAGTTGACCATCCGGGGGGGGAGGCCTGCGACCGCATTGGTGGGAGCATGTTAATAAGCGTACCTAAATTTTGCCACAGGGGGAATTCAACGGAGTGCTGTCGAATGGCGAAGAATTGACGTTCATCAAAAGCTGTGATGGATATGCTAGACGTTGCAAGTTGTACTTGGGTTGAGCGAAAACTGAAGAGAAAAAGGAGGCAGTGACCGATGATGATGTTGAAGAAAGCTTTCCGCGCTTTTACCGCCACGGGAATCACGATCGAAAAGTGGGGATGGCGGGGAGAAGAGGGCTGGTCCTTACCGTGTTCTTGTTTTTCAGAGCACACAAACCCAATCAGGTGCGGGGCAAGACGTTGAAAAAAAATTCTCACCAAACGAAGCTCGGAAGAAGGAAGGTGGAAGAAGATCAGGAGCTACTGTACTTGCAATAGAGGGACTGCCGCCACTAAGCGGAACGTAACTCGCCATGCCCCATGAATTGCCTCATCAGCCAGTTGGCACGGGTTGAGATCGAGGTCACATCAACGTCAACGACATCAGTTGCTGTCAGAGCCGAGACACATGATGGCATGCGTGTAGGACCGACTGAAGGCGGGACAGGAGCAAAGCAGCGTTGCATGTGTGGACTCCGTGACTCCTAGGCGCAGTACCTCCACCGTCGGGTAGGCCACCGTCCAAATACTGCACCGTCATTCTGGCCTGCATCAGATTGTTGATGTCGTGCAGATTTGCGGTCTGCAGACGTGCATCTCGATTTGCGGGTAACGAAAATCTTCAGGAACGGCAGCCCGAAAGACCAGTGACATGGCACAGTCAGGCACCTCCATGGACATTAGGCTGTTCTGTAATGTCCTACAGCGAGCCTCGTGATGGTCTGTCCCGATAACGTCTTGCTATGAACGTCTCGAGCTTGAAAGCAGTCGCTACACCGGTTGCGGAGGTAGTCCTGCCGCCCGACGCCTCCTCACGGCAGCGGGAGATGGACACACCTTATCTCCGATCATTGCTTGGCTACGCACACTGTAGCACGAGACGACATGGACCCGGTGTCTAAACGTGCCGGCACGGGGGTCTATGCAGTGGTAGACCATTAAGGTAGCTTCGCCATGAGTGTCAACATTGCTCGCCGGAACGCCGTCGTCTGGACCAAAGGGCATACGTCGCCAACCGATACTGGTCGTACGCTATCTTCCTCTGTCATGATAATTGTAAGGCAAGGCATGGTGCTCGCCATATGGAGGATTTCACAGAAGGCCAAAAGTCGGATTTGCGGGAGAGCAAGTGGCCTCGTATGATGTTATGCCACAATCACTATGTCGAACGATGAAGCTATCACGTCTACCGCATATATGAGCGAGCGTCGAGGATCTGGCTGACTTTAGCTTCGTCGATGCTACTGGGTACGTACTGTGGTCGCGTGCATAAAGAAAACCCCCTAGTCAAGTACCTGTGGGGCATAATGCTCGACGCGTTTTGACCAATCAGCTGGGATTTATCTTGCCTCTACATTTGCGAATGTTATCTTGCGAGCCTGCTAAGATCTCTAGCTACACAGTCAGCGCAGTCAATACAGTCAATATAGTCAACGTAGTACGCAGCCCAGC
>SMOB01000218.1:0-167218 GCA_007388105.1 Coniochaeta prunicola | reverse complement strand
CCCCCCCCCCCCCCCACCCCCCCGCCCCACCCCCCCCCCCCGCCTCCCCAACCCGCCCTATGTGCTGTCTGCTTCTTAGCGGAAATGAAAAGATGTTTCGCCCATCGCTGGTCCTGATACCCTACTAAACTCGAGGGGAGACCCTATTATGGTACGACCGTTTGTTCTCCGCTCTCCCCTGCCAAGCCAGAGACTGGGACTCATGGACTACCCGCGCCGTCTCTTCGAACGTTTCGGCACGGAGGGAGAGCGATCATTGGGAATGTGCATACAAAGGAGGGAGGTAAGGCATGCGTGTAGACTGACCTTTGTTCCCGACCGGCACACTTTATACCGCCCGCCCTCGCTCCACCCGAAGAACCGCCCCTGTACCCGGCCACCCGAGGCGATCGTGGACACTGAGAACGGTATGTGGACATGAAATTGGCTTAAGACATCTTGATAGCAAATTTGGAGGACGACACGAATTCTTGAGCCAATACTCACTTTCAAAAGCGCTCAGCTAAAGTCCACCGGCCTTATATACTTGTAGTATCAGGCCTTCGTATCCTCGTTAGAGTGTTTGGCGGCTATCCTAAATCCTATGAAGCCTTATTAGTTGTTCTTGCAGTACCCATGCAATACAGATGTAGTTGTATTAGAAACAAGATGTAGACCTGAGGGGAGGGAAGAAAATTGAATCAATGGGAATTTTCTTGAAATATGCTTGTACTTCACTAGCACAAGTGTATGTTCGTTGACAGGAGAAGAAATGCCCGGTTGGTCAGGTCGGACATCCTCCGAAGTAGTCTTGAGATAGCCAACAAGTAGTTCACTCTTCGCTTCACACCAGGAGACGTCAGACTGCGACTGACACACCAACTAGTGAAGCGTTTGTGCCGGTCCTCTTGTGGTACTTCAGAGACAACTGAATGCGCTGACGAAACCACAAGGGTCAGGAGACCACTCGAGGGAGAGGCTCGAAGCATCCCCATCTTGACCGGCCATGGCGATGATGTTCGCTCTTCCGTTGAGATGACTGAGATTGAGACTCTGCATTATTGCCCAACTGTTGCTCGCGCAATAGATGGGCTGGAAGAGCGCACGAGGTGCGGAGGAGTGTTGCAGCGAGGAGTAAAAGGGTTCGATAACGAAGAAGAGGTCGGAAGTTACATACCTTGGAATAAACCAAATACATGGTCGCTGAAGGTACAAGATCTCAAGGACTATGTCTAGATGTATTAGAATAAGGGAATAATAGCATCAGATGAACAACCTCGCGTGAAGTTCTGCAGAAATGTTTGTCTTGTCTGCCTAGCATAACTCGGTGGGAGAGACCAAGCAATGCCCCTAATAAAGAAATGGATTGATCTCCGCTCTTCCAACATAGGCAGAGATATACAGCTCTCAGATCTCTGCCTCTTAGGCCCGAGAATTCAGCCAATGAAGACATTATCCCAGGGCTTGGAAGAGCGTGTAGGTATGCGAGGTTGACCTCACTGGAATAGATGATGGTACTTGGGGAAGACTCAAGATGGGAGTGACATACCTTGAGGCGGAGGCAGTTGGCAATGGCCAAAACATAAGAACTAATGGGAGTTAGAAATGTCATCTTTGGCTCGCAGACTTGTATAAGTATGTCGTCTAGTACCGAAGACACGCTCGGTGGAAGTTTCGGGCGCATCTCTTGTTCTAGACTTGTTTGTTTCCGCGTTTCCAGGCCAAAGATAGGGTCAATTGGCACCGTACTCGAGCTAGGTGCCGCGGGTGTCATGCATAGACCAAATGGAGCTGGTGGTAGCCACACTCATGCTGAAGGAGTCAGGTGGTGACATACCTCGATGGAGCATATAGCCTTGGCGTGCCCAGATGCATATGTTGGTTCAGCAGCCTGGGCACAATTCAGTGAGAAAGTGCTCCTCCCGGTCTCGGGAAATTGTTGTCCTTAGGATCTCTGGAGATTGAGGTCAGCTTACACGTCGTCAGAATAAGACAGAATCGAAAGATGGTTAAATGTGTCCCTGTGCGTTACACTGAAAGGTATTGAGACCACCAAGCAGCGTTTTTAACAGGGCAACACCTCGAGGAGGGTATGGTTTTCAGCGCTTCCAGCTAGAAGGCTCAAGAGATAGAGTAGCTCAGGACCTCGTTAAGGAAGCGCGATGTAGGAAGGCTCGCGGGATACTGGTCAGTGGATCCAAGCGGTATTGTAGATACCGCCGGAGAGCCAGCCGGTAATGCCTTCAAAACATATGCCTAAGACAACTACTAACCTGGCAGAAGATGAAGTGTGATATATGCTTGTTAGACTGTTGAGAACCTGATGTTGCCATAGGGTGACTCCTAGGAGTCAGTGGTCAGGTTCAAATCAAGTGGGAGAAGATGAAGATGGGAGAGTGACGAGGTAACAACAAGCAGAGGGGAAGAAGAGGGTTGAGAGTAGAAAGATGACAATAAGTAAAGACGAGGATTTGGAAGCAAATTGGAAAAGTGACAGAATGGAAGAGGTGTTATGAAGAGCAAAAGAGAGAGCAGGGAAGGGTACGGTGATGAAAGAATAACTAGAAGTGGTCGTGGCTATCACCTTGACAGGACACTGCAGCTATGTGCAGAGGCTTGCCCCGTGTTTGCTCTCGCCGTTGTCCTGCGATCTTAGAAAACCTGCGAACTCTTGTGAGGCGAATATCAAAGAAGAGACATGCCTTGGGCAGGTAGTTCAGAAAAAAGGTAGCCTTTGTGTAGGCAGCTGTCTTCGCAAAGTGCAGCCCCTTTCGTGGTTTGTTGCTTGCATCTTCAGTTAGATCTTGTGGAATGACTACAGCAGAGAGAACAGAGAGGGTTAGGAAGGTGTAACAAGGTAACAAGGAAGCTGGAGGGGGACTAGAAAAATAGCAGAGTTGGTTTTAGACCCGCGATCTTCGTCACAGGCAGATGGAGAGGTTCCGAGCAAGAAGGCACCGAGATGTGAAGCGATCAGTGCACTTCTCAGCTCTGCGAGAGGTTTCGGCATGGACAAGCAGAGGCAAGACTTTTCAGGCTCTCTGGCTCTGGTAGGGACAGCCCCAGCAAGATGGAGTTGCTGTCATGCAACCCATTTATCGAGAGTGGTAGTCCGGGAAACTGCACTTGGATACACTTCAGCAGGCCTGAGATATGAAGAATGTCGTGGTTGAGCGAACCACTCACTGCGGTTTTGGGTGAGCGTATAAGTCGCACTAGCGATGCACTCTAATGTGCCCAGTGGCGTATGATTTACGCATGTCGTTGATGAAATGATTGTTGACTGCGAATTTCGCAGGGCATATAAGTCGCACCAGCGACACAATGCAGGTCTGGGGAGTCTTCCACTCGCATTCTCAAAAGCATAACTATATACCGTTATACAAAGATGATTTCACACTTCACTCCCGGGAGCTTCACAGTCTCTGTCTCAAGTTTAAAATACTCATCTGACAGTTCTGGTGATGATGCCCTTTACTGGGTAGTAGTAGTATTACCAAGTACTACTTAATCTCAATGCCTCCATGACAGCTTTCAACCTTCCCTACCTCGCGCAGTCAAAGGGCAGCACACCTTCTGCTACTGCTAAGTGCCCTTTGTAAGGCATATATTTGATTGGTACTGTCCTACGTACCGAAATTCAAGCACTATGGCAGGTTTATTTCTGGAAATTCGCCTCGTTCAAGCCCATGAAGGACACATCACTGTTTGCATTGATGCTATAGCGAGTTGCTGGGCGCCTTTGACTACATGGACCGAAGTCTCGACAATAAGAAAACAGTATTTACGACGTTGAAAGCGTGTTAAAGGTCAAGGCAATAGTCTCCGTGCATAGGTAGGACTCGGAATGATACAACAGTCACCTGCTACTGGTCCAGCCCATCACGTATGATGCATCTTTGCCTATTTCGTGTTGACTCCATCTTTGATATGACTCGACGTTAGAGCTAGTGGTAAGGTCTTGACGTCGAGGGGTCTCTATTCAACGCAGGATGCAGCCCTGTGTAATCGCCCGCATATGCGCGGCAATCTGAATCGCGCGAATGGCTTGGAGTATCTGTGCAGGCACACAGAGTGCATTGGCTCAAGTCTTGATGAAAACATAGAGAGTCACGTTTTGGTGAAAGTGGTCTTGATGTAATATCAGGGCAAAGGATCAAGCAAGTGTTAAGTTAGATCACGGTTGCAACTTGTAGTTGTTCACCAAATGGCCGGCAACGCAGCTTTCACAATATACTAGTATTACCAGTCAGTATTCATGTCGAGTTAGTCTCACATCGATACAAATCATGGTTCGACTGCTGACCGAAATCACGAAGCAAGCGAGCTCTCCAGCTGTGGAGGTTCTTTGTCTCCCACCAGAGGATGCAGTTTATCACAGCTAAGCCCTTAGACTTAGACTGTATGTACCTATTGAAGGGAACAAGGCTATCTGAGGCTTACTGATTCCTCCTTATGATGGCCATGTTATCATCATTAGAGGGGACATTCCGTATTTTAGAGGTCTGATAGAAGACATTGGCCTACGTAATAGAGATGACTAGACTGATTACACGAAGCCAGATCATTGCGATGGAGAAGGGGAGCCAGCAATCTGACTCGCTGAATGGTGTGCATTGGCCCACTAACAGTAGTAGCGCCAGGGATCTTGTACGTACTCCATCGGTATGTTCCGACTACTGTATCGGATCCGAAATGGCCGCTTCCCCTTGTTTGACGGGAATGCCGTAATTACCCTCCCGGAAAGAAACTTAGGTAAGGCATCCCGCATTGGCATGACACAGCCCCTTCATGCAAGATTCAAGACCCTAACCGCGTTGCCACCCATGACCAGGTCATAGCCCTCATCGTCATCATCCGGAAATACGCCCTTTACGGCATCCCTATTTACAGTCATGGCCGGGAACGTCTTGCCTCCGTCAAGCGGGGCAAAGAAGGGATGGTCGGTGCCGAACATGACGCGATCAGAGCCGGCGGCCTCGATGGCCGTCCTAAGCCCAACCTTGTCAAAGATGACGCCGTCCAGATAAATGTTCTGCCGCAGCGCGTCCCACAGGGTCTTCCTGTCGGGAGTCAGCTTCCCGTCGACCTCCCACTTCCTGTCGTGCTCGATGCACGCCTCGACCCGCCCGGCCAGGAACGGCAGGCACCCCCCGCTGTGGGACACGATGATCTGCAGGTCCGGAACGGCATCGAACGCCCCTGACAGGAACAGCCGCGTCATGGCGATGGTGGTCTCCATCGGGAACCCAAGCGACAAGGGGAGCACCTGGCCGTAGTCTGAGCCCCGGCTGCCCCATACCGGGCCGGGGAGCCCGTAGTTTGGATGTAAGAAGATGGGCATCGCCGACTCGGCCAGCGCCCGGAATATGGGCAGTAGTTTGGGGTCGTCGAGGCCTTCGCCTAGGCCACCGGTGCCCATGACAATTCCGCGTGCCTGGCTTGTCGTCTTCAACCGGGCGATTTCGGCGAGGATGGTAGATTCTGGGGCGCTCAGCGGCAGAGCTCCGAAGAAGAACAGGCGACCTGGATGCCGCTTGCAAATGGTGTTTGTCGCATCGTTGATATCTTTGGCTATGGTGCCCGCCGTATCTGACGGCAAGAAGTCCAGCCACGGATTCCCGAGCGAGATGACTGAGATGTCTATCTTGTGGTGGTCCATGAAGGCGATCTTCTCGGAAATGTCGTAGTAGTGCGGATGCAGTATCCTTCCTGGCGGTACTTTTGACGCGGTGCCATTGCTTGAACTGTTGCTATTCTGTGGTGGTCGGTTACACAAGCAGAGCTGGTTGGATGGTGGGAAGCGCCTGATGTAGGGTATTTCTGTCCTTGATTTGAGAAGCTCAACATATGCTTCAGGGTAAAGATGGGTGTGGACGTCGACGACGAGTCTCCGAGCGAGTGCTCTAGGGGCTGATACAGAACTGCTTGCCATGTCTATTGTGGTTGTAGCAGCAGTAGGGAGGGACAGAGTGTGAGTCAAATTCAATGAAAAACAATCAAAGCAAGAAAGCTTTCGAAACTCGGGTCAAAAGAAAGTTAGAGTATCATGCAAGAAACCCCCTTAGTCTATTCACTAACTAGCATGCTGCTCTAGTCTAAGGTATGACACGAAGATCGCTGTTCAAGCGCGGCTTACATGCTTCCGATTCCCCCGACCCCTTAGCGCGAACCAACCTCCAGCTAGCGAATATATCTTGCGGCTTGCAAGAAACCCGCTGCGGCTTATCTGCATGCCGCCCGAATGATCTGCGGTATCCATCTCAAAGTGGTTTGCAGGACGAGATGCCGAAAGGAGACGCTCTGTGCCGGAGCCGGTCTCCGGTAGGACCACGACTATTAACGTTCCACAATGCTTGCAAACTCGCCTCCCAGTGGTATATCTTCAGTCTTCATGGCCGGTTGAAGCTTACTGTTCGATAGGTAGTCACAACTGTCAATCAACATCATCATCATGTCACTTAACTGTTTTGAAGCGATCTTCAACTCGTTCCGGTCCTTGGGCTCAAAGAACCGGAAAGCTAAGACGACCGAACCAGAGCCCAAGCCAAAACTTCCTCACTCGATATCTTCCGATAGCAGCGTTTCGGAACCACCCTTCAAAATCGCAATCATCGGGGCGGGCATCGGCGGTCTCGCCTTCGCCATAGGATGTCTCAAGAACAACGTTCCGTACACCCTGTATGAGTCCGCCGACAAGTACAGTATCGTCGGCGCAGGCGTGGGTCTCGGTCCAAACGCTCTGCGTGCCATGGACATGATCAACCCACGGCTGCGCGCCATGTACAACGAGATATCCTCCGGCAACCTCACGCCAAACAAGGACCACGTCATGATGGACGTCCTCTATGCCGAAGACGGCTTCGGCGAGAAGCGTGGCTGGAAGCCCGCGCCGTTTGGTGCCTCTTGCTATGATCGGACAAGCGCTCACCGTAAGGACTTGCTGGACATTCTCACTAGCTTGATTCCCAGGGAAACTGTCCGGTTCAGCAAGCGGGTCAAGACCATGGAGCAGCTCGAGGACAGAGTACGTATCACCTTCGAGGACGGCGAGGTCGCCGAAGCGTCTGCCGTTATAGGCAGCGACGGCGCGAAGGGTCCAACCAGGAAATTCGTCCTGGGAGAGCGGTACCCGGAGGAGGTGGCAGCCACGTACAGCGGGAAGTACGTCTACAGGTCCATCATCCCAATGGAGGACGCACGGAAGATCATTGGCGATCATGCGGGCGACGCCGAGTCTTTCATTGGCCACAAGGTCAACTTCATTACCTTCCCCATCTCTAAGGGGACGCAGTGCAACCTCGTTGCATTCAAGTTTTCAGACGAGCCTTGGACGCACAACCAATGGACCAAGCGGGTAACCAAGGAGGAAATGATGGCTGACTTCGCTCACGGCGTCGACAAGAGGATAGTCAAACTGTTGGAGGTAAGATCTTCCTATACTCTCCCACCGTTCCCTTGTATATAAAAAGTATCAACAGACTGACCGCGTGCAATACAGTGGGCCGACCCCTTACAGTGGTCCCTCCATCACCACATGAACACACCGATATACTACAACCGCCTCATCTGCCTTCTTGGCGACTCGGCACATGCCACGACCCCCCACCAGGCATCGGGAGCCGGCCAGTGTATCGAAGATGCGCTGGTTCTGTCACATCTCCTCGGGAAGGTCACTGACGTCAAGCAGCTACCCCTGGCGTTCCAGGCATACGACGCTATCCGTCGGCCTAGGGCCCAGAAGGTGGTGAGCACAAGCCAAGAGACCGGCCAGCTATACTCGTTTACGCACCCCGAGGCGGGCACAGATATGGATAAGATCGTTGCAAATCTCAGGAAGCGGTTCCTGTGGATATGGGAGCATGATCTAGAGAAGGACTTGAAGGACAGTGAACAGCTTTTGGCTAAGCTGACTAGTGCATGATGGGACTGGTTGTCTGTAGATGTAGTGGGAAGGGGGTAGTTGTGGGTTTTGTTGGGAGTACTATATCGATTGGTCAACATGAATGTATATACCAGAGATGGAAGACACTTTTTAGAAACCCTGATTGAGTGTGCCATGTGGCGCACAGTCTGGCCGGGGGAAATATTGCATTTGCACAAGGTAGGAGGAGGCTGAGTACATATATCCAATTGACTGCCCTCGAAGGCTTGATTCACAGCACTTCATCTTGTCACCGGATACTCTGTTCCTTGACATGTATGTAGCATCAACTGATGTTTGGGCCCATTCTGGTGAATACGCACAGCTGACGAGAGACAGGAAGACGGAGAGCAGCACTGCTGAAAGTGCATTCAACTTCTCTCTCAAAGCCGATTGGGGTGTCCTTCTGGAATACAGCGAGAGAGGGCGAGAGATGTGGTATCAGTAGCAGCTCTACATATTTCCAATCATATATACACAAGCATACATAAACTTGGCGGTCGAAAACCAGCCAGATACGATAACCCCTATCGTGCTATATACTCTACATGGTCGACACCAGATCATGCATTCTTCTTCAACGCAAACAACGGCCCTTTACTCCGAATCTCTCGTCCTTTCCACATGAGGAGTCCGATGCAGAAGGGGAAGAAGACGACAGGCAAGACCGCATACACGATATACGGAACCTTGGCCCCGCCCGGTTGCGCAATCCACTGAGGCGTGTAGAACGGCGGATGGAAGCACATGAGGTTGAAGAAGAACTGGAAGACAATTGCCACTTCGGCGGCTTGGTCGGGGTAGCAATCACACATGTAAGTCAGCACGACCGTGACAATGATCTCCTGTCCGAAGACGAAGAGGGCCATTCCTGCCAGTGGAGCGACCCAGCCGGAGTGGTGGTTGTCGAGCTCACAGCCGTAGAGAAGGAGGCCGGCCTGGCATGAGTGATTAGTACGATCGAGTATGTAAGTCAAAATGTCGCGGATGTCTCACCAAGATTGTTACCAGCCCAGTGATAGACAGCTTGAGAATCTTTTCGGCCTGCCATTCTTCCTCTTTCCTGAGCGTGCGCTTGGCAACAAGATCGCAAAGCGGGCCGGCGCAGAACTCTCCGAGTATGGCACCGATTAGGCCTGAAAAGAAGCAGAAGCCGACTTGGGCAGTAGTGAAATGGAATCGACTTGTGGTACCAAAGTTCAGGGCGAAACCAGCCGTGTTGGCAACTTCAGTCATGACAGCTACCGAGACCCAGAAAGAGGGTAGGATAACTGCGGGATACACGAACATGGTGTAGGGCCGACTGAAGGTCTGGAGCCATGTCTCCCCGGTCGGGTTCGTCGGAGTACGGAAACCTAGACGCCGGGAGAGCGTTGTCTTCTTCTCGGGTGCTTCAGCGGCGGCAACCTCCCGCTCGTAGATGGTTTCGGGAACTGGTTTGGTCAGCAGAGTGATGACGATGCAATATCGCGGGCTCAGAAGTACATACCAAAGAAGAACTGCAGGAGGAGTTGAGCAGCGTAACAGATAGCAGAGACATACATGGCCCATCGCCATCGGAGTTTCGGGTTTTGTTGGACGGATCCGCCGGCAATACCACCTAGGCCAGAGTTAGAAAGACTCTGAGGGTGAAAGGACGGTTGTGTACTGACCAATATAGGGCGCCACGACGAGCAAGATACTGTTCACGCCCATTCGCGTGCCCTTTTCATGGAGGAAGAACATGTCGGATATCGAAGCCGGACCGATGCATAAGCCTGCACTGCCTCCGAAGCCCATGAGCATTCGGCAGCCCAGGGCGGCCGAGTAGGACTGCGATTGAGCAACACCTATCGCACCCAACAGCGCAATTATCTGGCCGATGAGGAGAATTGGCCGGCGTCCGATGCGATGGCTGAGAGGAATCCATATCATGGGAGCTATCGCATACAGGATTGAAGGGGCCGAACCAATGTAAGTGGCCTTGGATGGCGCGACATTGAACTCTTTCGCTAGATCATGGGCACCAGGAGCCTTTTACATCACGTATTAGCTGCGTGAAGGATATAATCAGCTGTACGGGAGTAGGCTTACAATCAGCGTGGCAGAGAACTTGACCATGAGCGACTCCAAGGCTAGGACAACCAGAGCAGCATGCTTCTTGGCCGTGCTCCAATTCTGAGGACAACTGTCAGTGCCCGAGTTCTGTGCAGGAATAAGACAATGCATTTTATGCTTACCAGAGGATCCTCGGGGTCATCGCTTGGCTGAGGAACGAGGGGGATGCCATTCCTCGTGGTCTTCAGAGCAAACGACACGTTCTTTTCAGAACTGGATGTGTTGCCATACATCGCCTCTGGGCCGTCCTGTGTCTTCTCGAGCACCATATTCTTTTCCATTGCGGGTGGAGGTCCAACGACGTTGAGGACACCAGGTCAGCGATGGTAATGAGTATGGATGATCAACAACTCTGTTATTCAGAAGTATTCATCATCGAAGGACAGATCGAGACTTGGACAGATATATGAAGGGGCTGAGTCTTATCAAATGCAGAGTCTTGATATTGGCTCTCCCAAGCAGTGCAATGCACTGTCTATGCGCCTGGACAATAAGAGAAGCAAACCAAACTAGGCCTAGAAAGTGGAGGCGTACACTATTGCTCGTTGATAAGAGTCTCGTGCCTATCTTTCATTATCTTTCAACCTCGCTCTGCAGAGCGGTTGCGGCTTACATGTAAGCCGTAAAGCTACGCTAGCGTGGCCCCTAATTCCCGGGGGTAGCATCAAAGTAACGGTAAATCCGAGCCGACCAAGCTAACGGGATTATTCCTGCCTATCGGCGAAGAGAGTGCTACATCTTGTTCCCCTCTCTTAACCCCCTTGTGCCGCTAATCTGCAGCCTGGCCACACCTTGGCTATCGCCAGTTTGAAATAGCTCGAAATAGCCCGGGTGATAACAAGATATAAGAGCAAGCCAACGACTCCCCCAGCGGGTGCATGTAGCCCGCCCCCGGATTCTGGTCTGGGTTATGACCATGATCCACTCCGCATCTTCGACTGGACCAAACCGCCGGTATCTCAGTCGTTAGCCAACTCAGCGCTAATCATGAATCAGCAGCCCTCCCTAACATCAGCTTCAAGCAGTCGTCGCGTACCCCGGGAGCTTCGGCAGCGGACCGAGCGCAGTTGCGACCGCTGCAAGAGCAGGAAGCAGAAGTGCAGCACGTGGCCGGGCCAGGACAAATGTCAGCACTGCCAAAAGTACGGATATGAGTGCGCTGTCACCAAGCCTCGCAAGCAGCGAATCTATGGCAGCGTCGAGACCCATGGTGCCAAGGTGGCCTTGCTGGAAAGCCTGGTCAAGGGGCTGATGCCCGAAGCTGACCTGTCAAACCTGAACAGCATGAGGGAAATGGCTAATTCTCTCGGCATTCCGGTACCCGAACAGGCCGCTTCGGTGGTACACGAAAGTAACAATCGTGCCGCCGGTAGTGAGGCAGAGAGCGGCGAGGATGTGTGCCTTGTACATGACCTCCAGGGGCAAGGACAGTACATCGGTCGTGCAAGCTCGTACATATTCCAGATGACTCTCCGTGGTCTGGTCGGCAGCGGTCACAGCGGACCGGCTGGTCGTATGTATCTTTTCGGACCGAACCCCGCCAACAGTTCGACCCAGTCGGGCTCCTCGCGCACCGGGGTGGTCAGCGATGAGCCGCTGGATATACAGTCCATCACGAGCGCATCACCGCCCAACACTGGATCGTCACCTTCGGCCGAGACCGTGCATACGGACCACACTCTGATCTTCTCGCTTGTCAGGGCGTTCTTTGACCACGTCAATACCGACTTCCCGGTTCTCCATGAAGCCACCTTTCTCGAGCAATTGGATGCCTGGTGCAGATTTCCCTCCGCTGTAGACCAAATCTGGGTCTGCAGCTTCCTCTGCGTCTTGATCTTGGGCCGCAGACACTCCACCGCACCAGTGACTGAAGAGCAAGAGGAAGTGTGGTGGTGCCGGATCCAGTCCCTCTTGTCGAAAGTCATGTTCACCTCGAGTCTCGCCTCTATCCAAGTATTGATGCTGACGGCGCTCCACCTCCACAACACAAACTCGCGGGACATATGCTGGACTCTGACCGGATCAGCGGTCCGCATAGGCTTCGCCATCGGACTTCACCGCGACGGCATCGCGGTAGAGGGGACGCCATTGGCTAGAGAGATGCGGAAACGAGTGTGGTGGACCCTCTACGCCTTCGAGCAGCTCCAGGTGTCGTCTCACGACCGGCCCAGCGCGATAGACAGCCCGACACACCTTGCCCGCTCTCCACGCGAGACGACCCTGGGCATGGGCACTCATAGCATCCCGGACTATCTTACATGGTCGAACCGGTCGGTCGTCCTGCTGGGGTCGGCGTGCCGGGCGCTGCCGGACGTCGCCAAGGATGGCTATTCCGGCCCGCTTTCTCCTGCCGCCGGGCTTCTTCGAGATCTCGGTCGGTGGCGGGAAGCCCTTCCTCAGCACCTTTCGGTGAACTCTATAGACGCCATGCCGCCGTCATTCCAGCGTCCGCTCATCCTTCTCCATGTACAACACCATTACATTGTTTCCTTGATCTCGCGGTACGCTCTTCTCTCTCGATTCACAAGCCTCTCAAAGAGCCCAGTCAAGGCTTTTCCGGACTCCCTGGCCTCAGTCTCCGATTCCTGTATCGAGTCCGGACGACTCTCGTGCCGGTTGCTGCTGAAGCTTGATTCGATAAGAGACTTCAACGCCGTCACCTGGCTAGACGTGTACTACTTGTACTCCTCTTGCCTGGTCCTCGCCCTGAGCATAATCTGCGATACTAGCCAGGACAGGCATGACTCCGCGGCCGACGACAGGCTGCTCTTGAGCGAGTGCATGGATCTGGCGACCAAACACCTGAAGAATCCGGCGGTACCGGGAACGATGCGCAGATGGCTGAATGTCGTCGGCGAGCTCAACGCAATGGTGGCTGAATTCACCGGCTCCAGAGACACTAAGCAACCACAAGAAACGCCGGGTACTCCAGCCGACGGGGAGATAACTCGGGTGATCCCTAACCTGAACATGGCCGTAGCTGGGGCACATCGCCTTGTCGAGGACTCGCGGGACTGTATCAGCTGGAGTGTAAGACAGGACTTTGGCCTGCCCGACGTCTGGACAGGTCCGCCCTTGCCGGCACTGCTGTCCCCGCCTGAATCCGGCTTCGATCCGGTGTTCCACCTAGGCGGCGAGTCTTCCGAGACCGAGTTCTGGCAGGAGCTGCACTGGGAGGGTATCAGCGACATGCTCTTAGGAATGGAGACCAGGAGTCGCATGCCTTGAGTCACTTGAATGCGCTGTCCGTTTGGCAATAAGCTCGCCGAGAGACTACTAGCATATAGCTCCAACACGGGATAATGCTTCAAAGGCTCTGCTGAATCATTCTAGCTCACAAGAGTCGGCCCGACACAGCCATCTCTCTTCTATGGCCAATATCCAAGCAAGGAGAGAATTCTGTGATTGGGAAGACATGGATGCCTTCCTGTTCTAGATGAGCCCGTCTCTGGCGACATCATCACCGACGTCGTCTTGCAACTTGTTAGAGTGGTTGTCGGCTCGCAATGCACAGCTGCTTCTGGCAACAGCTTGTCTTGACGCTCTGGAAAGGGCGAGGGAGAAGCTGACGTTGGAGAGTGGGTAGGCTAGTGCTCCTTTTGACGCATCTGGGAGCAAGCGTAACCCTGCCGGCCCTACGATGTTACTTGTTCTAGAATAGGCTAAGCAAGGCGGAAAAGATGGGACACAATGCTGTTGTATCTTATGTGGCCCTATGTGTGCGCGGAACTCCTTACTCTGAGGCGTATTCTTCAATGAGAGGCGACAAGGATACTCGACTGGCTCTAGGTCTGAGGTGATTCTGATGGAACCAGTACATGGTCTTGATAGTGTGTTTGCCTCGCCCCTCAGGTGTGCGTATAGCCGGCCGAGTGTGGCATACTCATGGTTCGGGATCACTGTAGTCCGTCACAGTGAAGTGCCTCCGAGGCGGAGCGGGTAGAGGTAGAGATACCGTAGAACCTGGTAAAGGTGCCCGCTGAGCTAATGCAAGTATCCCCTACTATAACACTGGTGGCCATATATTAACGGCACCAGATAACCGCTATATCTCTCTTCTAATCAAAGATGGTCAGGATGGTGTTTCTATCCTAGGTTGCGGTTTCACCGTAGTAGTGTGATTCCCATGGTCAGCCGTAGAGAAGAACCAACGGCAGCCCGGCCAGCATGGCTAGCCACACTGGTAGACGGGCGTCTCAGTGTGCCAATACGCATGCAAATTCTTGTTTCCCTTGCGGTCGATCTTGCCCTGCCTTCGCCTCTCTTCCTTCTGCACTTTTTCCTCGTGCCTGTGCTGCGTCGCGAATAGCGAGCGCTGCTGAGATATGGGTAAGTGCATTAGCGCGTTGCGGTCGTTCGACCTCAGATTTACCAACTGATATGACAGCGCCGCCTTCTCGCGTTTCTCCCTCCTGGTTAATGCCCGCGTATCGTGTGTATCTGGCTCAAGGTTGTCTCTGCCCTCCCCGTCGTTCGATTCCACCGGCGAGTATTCAAGCTGTGAAGGCGGGGTCCGAGTTCGTCGGCGTAAGTGGTTGAATGAAGGTCCTGCTTGTGCTAGAGACTTTTTCGATATAATTTTACCTGACGGAAGACGAATTGAGTCGTTATCCACGAGCTCTGGTTTTCGACTCGAGTTTGTCACCGTTTCTTCTTGACTCGTCTCGTCATCTTCGCTCTCTGTCTCGCTCCTAACCTCGTCTTCTGCCTCGGAGAAGTCGTAGAACTCGGTAAATTCTGACTCTGCTTCGGATATATCGAATCTGCAGTGACCCTTGCTGGTCATATGTTGCTGCACAGCTTGTACCGTAGCCCTTTCCGTGCCGCAGTACAGACATTCTCGGTATTCGAAAATGACGAGATGGAGATATCTGAAGAATGCCTCGAGATCGATTAGGAGCCGTTCCCGATGTGGAATGAATAGGCCGTGTGATCTTTGCATGTGCACCACACTGTCTGCGAAGCTCGGTGAGAGATAACGGCAGAAGAGACACTGCCCAGGTGTGAACGGCTGCATAGTCGCTTCAGGAGAGTTAATCGACATTTCGGAGGATGTCGGTGTAGGAATGGGCTGCGAACTCCAGAACAGACTCATCTGTAAACTCGGCACTGGTGCAGTCGTGGTCGAAGTAGTGGCTGTCGTTGCTCCAGGCATAACAGTGAATTGAGAAGCGGTCGGGTTCTGATCTAGGTAGACTAGGTAGGTAAGGTAAGTTGAATTCGAGTTTGTGAGTTTGCTTAGGGATTGCCGACTTTAGTGTTTTCACCGTCAATGAAGCAGTATGAATCGACTTGAAGATGGTGTGCACGTTTTGAATCGGTTCCAGTTCGACCTCTGTTTTATACATTGGACTTGTCGAATCGTGTGATGCAAGTGGCTACAAGCTGCGAGAAGAGAGCTATCGATATACGACCATCTCATTGATCAATCGACTCTTGCTACAGGGCGGTGTTCGTGACTCAGAGCTTTAACGTACCGAATTTGGGGGCAGAGACCCACGCCATACAACTGGAATTCTACCAATGAAGATCCTCAGTGGCCCCACTTTAGGAAGTATGATTCAGAATGAGTCGCGCAGGGAACGGTGCCAATACCGAACGAGCAGGGTACTCTGTACACCTGTGGTGGATTGCCCAACCTCTGAAAGGTAATAAGCTTAAAGGTTGTGTTTCCACATTGGAGAGCACGACTAGATGGTTGCGAGGTCTAGATGACCTCATGTCGAAAAAGACGACGAGGCGGAAGGCCGAGACAGCATGACAAACCATGAAGCTGTCTTCAAGCGGCCTGAATCAAGAAGTGCGTTGCCATTGCTACAATCGAAGTCAATTGACGGTTCAATTCTAGAAACTGTCTGCTTAAGATGCTTGCTGACATGCTCCAGATGCTGGTCTCCAATGTGTCCATACCTAAACGCCTCAAGCCATGCGTCTAATCCGCCATCATCAATAACATCATTACAGAGCAAAGAAGACAACCTGCACCATCACCGCAAAGCCCACCGCAACCGTCAAGGCCCCCGAAACCAGAGACCCAGCCGCAGCACTAGGAGCGACGCACTCGCCCGTAAAGTTCGCCGCCGCGCCCGCACCAGCAGGAAGCGCCTGCTCCTTGGTCCCGCAGTTCTTGTACGGCGCCAGGAAGATATTGCTGTTGTCCTGATCGAACACCACGTACGCGGACCGCAGGAAGGTGTCGCCCAGGATGGGCGTCGTGCCGCTGACGGGCGCGGCGCCGACGAAGCACTGGCCCGGCGCGGCCTCCCAGACGAACTCGTGGTAGGGGACCTTGATGGTGAGCTTGCCAAAGGTGAAGTCGACGCTGCCGCTCTGCGTGCCCGTGGCGCAGTCGACGGCCAGCGTGCCGTCGTCGAGAACCTGGGCGTTGAAGTCCTTAGCCAGGTTGCTGATGATGCTCTGCGGGAGGTAGCTCATCGTGGCGCCCGTGTCGAGCACGATCGGCAGCCCGGAGTTGGCGTACGTGTTGCTGGAGCTGCCGGGCTTGGTGACGCCCACGGAGTCGAGCTGGATCCAGTACCGGTACATGCCCGTCTCGCCCTGCTCGATCTGCGGCGGCAGGTTCTCGAACTGGAAGAGCTTGCCGGAGAACTTTTGCGTGTCGACGCCGCCGAAGACGACGGTGCCGCCGTTGCTGACGTCCTTGGACCCCAGGGCGACGCTGAGGGCGCGGGAGGCGGTGAGGCCCTGCTCGTACATCTCGTCGATCAGGTTGTTGTACTGCAGGTTGTAGCCCTTGCCGTGGCCGACGCCGGCGATGCCGAAGGCGAGGTCTTGTGATTCCAGGCCCACGCCGAATATCACTTGTTGTAAGGTTTTGGTACCTGGGGTTTGGTTAGTGTTGTGGGAGGGCTATCTGGTGTAGAGAGGGGGGCACTCACTGCCTGAACCAGGTAGCTGGATGTTGTCTGCCACGTAGGCTATGTCAACGACACCTTTGCCGTAAGGAAGCTGGTTCGTTGCCTCCATGTCAACTACTGTGGAGGATGAGTTTGGGTCGTAAAGACCGGCAGCTTTGCAATCAGCGGCCTGGTCTTTTGTGCTAGCTGCGGCGCATGTTGGATCAACCCAAAGCTCGAACGAGCCGGAGTCTAGAACGACCTTGAGATCTTGAGGCGGGGTGCCGATCTTGATCTCGAAGAGATATGTGGTCGAGGACTCGTTGTAGACAGTAATTGACTCGTCTCTCCCACGGATCAATGTATCACGTTTTTGGTGAATGATTGGGTAGGACAGGAAGCCCGGGCTCCGTTCAACGTGCGGTATTATGGATGCTGAGCCGCAAGCTGCTAGCGCCAGAAGGGTGCCCCGGACGGACATCTTGGCTGAGCAAGGAAACGACGTGGTGATCAGTGTACCACAGAGCAAAACAGGCTGGGGATGAGAATGTTTCTCTTTGGGCACGGCTGGAAAGACGGACAGAAAAGACGGCGAAGGTTAGGTCTCACTACATAGGAGTTCCTGTCATGTAAAGGGGAACCGACGCCCTTATATCTTAGAGCCGGTCTGCGCAAATGGCACTACATCCTTCAGAGGCTGAACACAGTTACATAGTGGATGGCGCCAGCTGAAGCGCGCATGCTTTCACCAGATCTAGGGTCTGTCGCTAATCCCCGAAACGGCAAGACGCTGTGAGCCGCAACGAAGCCGTCATGTTAATCTTCAACTCTGATTGGGCGCCATCAAGCTCAGCCCCAGGGGCAGGGATTAGCTCAATGAGGCATGTGTCGCGCTGTGATAAAGAGTTTGCTGCCATGTCGAGAAAAGCGTGCAGTACACTCACAATTTTATAACTTATCGATCCCCTTTCAAAGCACGAGGTAAACAACCAAGTTGAGGCCAATGACCCCTTTTTGACCATGTTTTGTTCCGAAAATTGGAAAATGATGCCCAGGCGGGTGTCTCGGGAGCCCATCGTGAGGGCTGGTTTTCCACAAAGCTTGAGAGCCTTGGCAATGCTTAGCGGTACAACGCCAAGAGGCGCTATCGATCTTCGTGCTCCATCAGTCAGGCAGGCGAGGCAGACTTGAGTCCCCTATGGAGAAGAGACTCATCGGTTAGCAAGCGCGCACCGACAACACTACCACTGCATATTTGTGCAATCTGTGGGCGTCGCGGTCTAGATTCTCGGACCGAAAGCAGTGTCTGACTTTACATGTGGTACCTAGTCATCTTGGTTGGGTTCAAATGGCGGCTCATGGGAGATCCACGAGCTGAACTAAGGATCATGCAGCTTACCGAAAAGGGTAACCTGAGCGATCGCATCTTGCATGATGTGAAGGATTATGTATATATGTAGGATCGCTACTGTTGGCTGTCCAATGTGACATCCGGTCCTCTACGACGTCCGTATTCTCCCGCCTTCAGCACATGTCGTCTTGGGGAGAGCATGAGTCGTTGACTCCCTTGCTCCAGTCCATTGATATTTCCATCATGCTATTAAGTAAGCTTTGTGATATGCCACAGCAGCTCGACCACACGTCATATGTTATCGAACGTTCCTGCGATCCGATTTCAATGCCAATTGCTGTCTGTTCTCCATTAAAGGGTATAATCAAGTAATAGTTATCGCGTCCGCCTCACTTCAAACTCCATGCGCTCTTGCTGAATGGGTTCCGTTCCAATTGAGAAGTCGATTCTTTCCAAAGAACTGATATCACGGAGACTTTGCAAACTTCTGCTGAATCTCTTCCTCAGTAAACCGTCGGGTATGATTCTTCAGCATAGCAACACGCTCATCCATTGTCATGGAAATTTGATCGCCGATTGGGACGAGACATCTCGCTAGATGCTCATAGTCCTTCATCAAGAGTCGGACAGTGATCATCAGGTAGTCGATGTTGTGGAAGACCAAGGCGCCTTCCTTGGCATAGGTATGCTTCTGGTTGAGGAATGCTTGGGGATGGTCGCGCCAGTGACGAAGTGGATTCAGATGGTGAGAGGTATGGTACCCATCGTTGAAGCAGTAACGGTTGCTCTGTCACCATATGTTAGCTCTACGCCAATCGATTAGGAGCTGAAGGGAACTTACCGGGACATCGATTAACGTGATACTGGACCGGAAGTCCGAGTCCGGCTCATCCCGGTCCACGAGCGCGTGTTGACCCCAGTTGCCCACCATCAAACCGATCCGCATCAGCGTCAAAGGCAGCACGAACGCGAAGAGAGTCGCTCTCCAGTTGACAAATGTCGCCAGCAAAACATATGCTAAGTAGTTGCTGACCTCGAAGAAGAGACACCGGAGGGCCATCCCGTACCGGCCCTTGGAGATGAAGTACAGCGGAAGCTCTAGCCAGATGAACAACATGAAGCGGAAGACGTAATATGCGAAATCAAGCGGGCTATCGCGTTGAAATCTCAGTGTCGATGACAAGTCGTTTGGCCCATTGCCTTCGATATGATGGTGCTTGACGTGGTGGTAGTAGTAAGTGTTCCACGTATGCCCCAACAGCGGATCGGTAATGTATGGGAAGACAGTGTCGAAGACAGCATACTTGGAGGCGAGTATGCCTCGTTGATGGATATGCTGGTGCATCATCAGGGTATATGTACCCATGAAGTAGAACGACATGGCAGAGTGCAAGAACCCGTGCAGGTAGGTAAAATTCCTGAAGAGATATATGGCGCTTGGCAGGGATGTCACCGAGTATAGCAGAAGATGAGTGAGAAAGACGACATCCGTAGGACGGCGTGCAATGCCTTCCGCCCATCTCACGTATGGTTGTAGTACATACTTATCCAGCCTGGGATAACGAAGCTTCAGATCACGGAGGTCCACGGACACGAACACTGTCGGCTCGAACTCAGGGTGTTTTGGATCGGACATTGCCTTCATGACGGCTATATCACGTTCATCTTCATGAACTTGTTAGGCCATATCCATCAGCAGGCGTGGAGACTCGGCATACCTGAGGAGCTAATGCATGTCTTGGCAGCTCCTGCCTCACGACGTTTTAAGTACCCGGGTGCCTCGGATTCGACCAGCGAAGAAGTTGAAGAACCATTAGTATCTGAGGAAGAATCGGCATCACCATCATCTTTGCCGTTGTCATGTTGGATAATATCATGCTCCAGATTCTTGAGCACCAATCGATCTGCGATGCTCAAGTCATGGGCGTAGACAAGGCCGGCCATAACGATGACGACAGCGTTTCTTGGTGGTTCTCAGTGCTTATCCGGACATCACGCTCCACAACGGCAAGTTGGTAACAATGGATCTCAGCGTAGAGACCTTGAGGATAGTGTGCTAGAAGCACCGTAAGACCGAACAATGGCAAAGTTTAGACATGACATAGGATGGAAGAGATGGACTGCAAAATTCGTCAACATTTTGAAGCTCAAGCTTGTCCCAGATGGGACCCCAGTTTCAGCAGGGTTCAAGCTGAAGGCGCCAATGGATAGGCAGGAAGTTATGGGTCTGGTACTGGGCTAGACCGTCCAATCTCGCTATGTGGGGCCTATTGATCCCCTGAAAGCGGGATGATGAACAATGCGCGGAAGCCGCAAACGGCTTCTGCCCACAAAAAAGTGCTCGTCTGGTCCAATGTACGGACAAAATCGGTAGACTTGAGTCCAGTTATCAGAAAAACGTTATTAGTACCCGACCTTATCTTAACTCGCCATAGGTTTGGCTGTCAGGGTCTCGTAATAACATTCGGGTCTGCACGTTCTCCCATCAATTGTTGCGATGTTAGGTTGTTAAGTTTGGCCGGCAAGGTGCCGTCTGTGATCAATGCTCAACCGCACCCGGCCACGAAGCACGCTCGCACCATGGGGACGAGAAGACTGCACGTCATTTCTTGACCACTTTGCTTATTTATTTCTGAGTATTCTGCGCCAGCTGGACTCTTAGGCTTCTTGAAGAGCTTTGACATCCAGCTTGAACTGGCCGATGACGTCCTTGTCTGATGGGTCAAGAGGGTCCAGCCCTTCTCCAATGCGTCGCATCTGAGCGCCTGCCAGTGTCGCTGTCTCCACAAAGTCGAGCGGATCGTTCAACAACGGCTTGATACAAGAACTAACTTTCCTGGCGACAATATCATGCGCTAGTCGAGGCTCGGTACAAGCTGGTCTACCAAGGCCTACTCCATCAACACTTTGCAGAGCATCCACCATGGCACCGACAGTCCGCAACCCGCCAGTGATATACGCCTTCGTTTGGCGAAGATGAGGTGTGATCTTATCCGCGAATTCGAGAAAGAACGCCTCACGGAGCTTGGTGCTCTCCCGAGGCTTCGTCCACTGGTCGTCCTGGTATGTCCCGCCGCTGAGCTCGACAAAGTCAAACCGGTGCCGTTCGAGCAACTCACACAGTTGCGCAGCCTCTTCGACTGAAAACCCGCGTTCCTGGAACTCGACGCTGTTGACCTTGATCCCGAGGACGAAGTCCTCCCGCGTCTGGCGGCGTATGTCGTCTGCGATTTCAGTGATGATCCGTGCGCGGTTCTCCAGCGAACCGCCGTAGTCGTCGTTCCGCAGATTCGTAGTCTGGGAGAGGAATTGGGCGAGTAAGTAGCCGTGGGCGGCATGGAGCTGGATGCCGTCGAAACCTGCAGCTTCAAGGTAGACTGCGGCGTGCACGAAAGCAGCCTTGATGCCGCTGATCTCGTCGAGTGACGCGGGATGCGGCTTTCCAAACTTCAGTGGACCTATCGACTTTATGAGCTGGACATCGGACGCCGACACGGGATTTGGCTGCATGGCTTCCACGGCTTGCCGTCCTGGGTGATTGAGCTGTCCGAGAAAGAGAGAACCCCCGGCTTTTCCTGCTGTAGCGACCTTCTTAACCCCCTCAAATCTGGGGCCGTGGAACGGTGCATCGATCGGTATGATTGCATTCCCAGGGGCTTCAAGGTGATCAAAGTCGATCAGGATGTTGCCAGTCAGGACCACTCCAAAGCCGCCGTCTCCCCATATGCGGTAGAGATTAATGTATTCCTTTGTCGGAAGTCCGCTGGCCTCGCGATCTGTATCGGACCAGCTGCACATGCGCTCTGTCATCGCCGCCTTCATCAGTCGGCCTTTTGCAGTTCGAGTTGAGAAGGGAAACTGTAATGGCTTTTCCAGAGGAGATGCATCCACGCCATCTTGGCATGGAAGGCGCGAGGGCGTGCGTAAGGAGCCCATGACCCCTAGACTCTTAATGTATGAGGTTTTGTATCTTGCGGTGGATGCACTTGAGATGCATAGTCTCGACAATGGTCAATGAATGCAGTTGTTTGTTGGCAAATGGTTTTCTTTAAGAGCGGCAGTTTTAGTATAACCGGCGCTTGAAGGGGGCCGGGGAAATATTAGCCTCCTGTCGTCATATGGTACCATCTCTGGTCTGCCGGCAGTTAGCCGAAGTTCCACATGCATTATCTATGGGCGATTCGAAGCTGTGGTCTTGCTATCCCATCAGATGGAAGATTTATCTGAGTGTCTGGACTACTAATGCTCAGCAAGAAGATTTCGTTTCTTCTTCTAGAGCAAAGGTGTCTTCAGCGGCGAAGAGATTGGAAATGGATTGTCGAACTGGAATGAGTTTCTGTGTGACTACCTCGTCCTCTGGCAACATTGCTGGACATTGCAAGTGCACGAGTTCGAGTATAGGTGCCTCCTCAACGTACGACATGTCAAGGTCTGTAGGGCTGCATTCTTATTGGGTGATCAAGTGCTTATTTATGATCGGACCACGCTTACAACTTTCTTAGAGTTCGATCTGAATGACACTTACGCCACTACTTTCTATACCTAGGTAGATCAAAATCTCACTCCACTTGACTATACTCTACCGATTGCCCATACCGCTGCACATCCCCTAAACAACATAACTGCCCCAAATACTGGAGTATCCAGATTCGCGTGAAGTACACGTACCTTCAGCTCCAATGGTTAACAGTACCGGTTGCTGCGACACGGAAAAGCTGTGGGCTGAAGCACTGTCATACCCTATGGTACGGTCCTAACCCCGTGACAACGAATCGCGGACATATTGCCGGACTTCAAGAGAGAGTCGGAACAACGAGCAGGTGCCGTGTCCAGCACAGGCAGACTGGCCGAAGGTCGACAGTGGTTGGATTTCTTTGTCCGTACTGTCAAGAGAGCGTATGGAAGATCTGCCCTCCAGGGGAGCAGTGTGGGAGCGACGAGGCGAAGAAGCATGACCCAGGGGCACACATGGAAGGATATTTGAGCTTTGTCCTTGTGCCTAGCCGTGCGCAGGCATCGGTTGCTGCTTGATGGTTCGGCACCACTGGTGCCGGACAAAAGCCGGTGAAAGGAGAGAGACGAGGAGAACGGTGCCGCTTATAGGCTCAACGAACACTTGTGGAGACACCCCGCACTCACAGCAACGCACGAACCACGGAGCGCCTCGTTTCGGGAAGATTAACGTCTCCTCTCCCCATCAAATCAGGCCTTGTGGCGCAACGGTAGCGCGTTCGACTCCAGTGAAGATAACTCTTCCGCGGTAATCGAAAGGTTATCCGTTCAAATCGGGTCAGGGTCATAAGAAAACGAGCGCGGACAACCGCCGCTGAGACTTTTTGGTCCCTTTGTTGTTGATAGATGGACGCTCAGAGGATGAGTTCCCCCTTTTCCTTTTTTTGCGCGCACAATTCACGCACATTGGCTTTGTCAGCACGGTCACATGCTGCCATAAAATTGTCACCGGCAGGTATGACTAATTATACAGTGCCAACCAGATACGCTTCGATGTGCATAGCAAGCAAAGATGGTCGAAGTGGTTGGACTTGTCGGCGATCAATGTTTGTTAATGGTTCACCTAAACGATGGGAACACCCTATCGCAACAAATCATACGCTTTGTGACGTCGCCATAGACGAACTTGGCTAAAACAACGCCTCCTTGATGTAGTGCATCTAAGCATGATATAGTGGTCTTCTATCGTGAATACATGCGCAGTCCCCCAGTCAGCTCTGCAAATAATGCGGCAATCTCCCGGCGACTACGAGGTTAGGCACCGCCGTATCGCGACCGGGACCATATACCGCAGCCGGGCGGATTTGCTGTGGATGCTCTCGAGCTTTCTCATTGGGATGATACACATCTACCGAAAAGACGCAGGATGCATGAGACTCCTGTCTCAGGCTGACAGTTCAGCTAACACCAGTCCACATGCGATGACCGCCGGCAGCCCAGTCTTCAAGTCTATTGGGATGTGGCAACCGGACGCAACAGAGGAACGCCTGGTTTGTACGCCCGTCTTTTCCATACCCCGGACTCGGGTTCTCTGAACGACCCAGAAGCTCGCTTTGCATTGCATTGTCTTCCGACTTTGCTAAGTCTTGTTCTCCAGCAAGCATACCACTGCAGGCAGTCCACCACTCACCGCATCAAGAAGAGATTTGTGTAAGGCGTCTATAGCTTGGTCTGCAGTTCGGCTTGCCCCTGTCCCAACTGCACTGTCTGCCATGCTCTCGCATTCGGCATCTGGACCTCCAAGGAAGCCGTGGATAGGATGGACCCCGAACCACTGTCCGTGACACGGTTCCTTGCGTCGGCACTGATACTATTTAGCATGGCAGCTCTACGCATATGGCTTCCCCAGAAGTACCTAATGGTATCGCTTGGCGGACTGGCCGACTCTTCCCCAGGTCTGCTATTCTATACGATGCACCTTGCGCTTTTTGCTCAGACATGGGTACTTCTGGCCGTCCTTGGATCAGTTGCAGCATGGCCTGGCATGAACAGGACCCTGGATAATATAGGATCCCGACAGACGTCTCACACCGGACCTAACGAGGGCAGGTCGCACGAGCTCATAGGCGACCTGGCTACCGTTCCAGATAACGAACTCACGTCCGTCGGCCGATCCATCAAGAACATCATCATAGGGACCGAAACAGGCCTGAGCGCAGAGACATGGCAAGGGCCTGTTCCCGAGAAGGGATCAGCAGAATGTAAAGCGGACACATGTTGCGTATGGGCACACATCGCTCAAGAACTGTCCGTCAAGTTAGTAGGAAAGGCAGGTCGTTGCAACAGTTTGGCAAGAGGGTGCATACGCATCGGTTTCCATGATGCCGCCGGCTGGTCCAAGAGCGAGGGCGGTGGCGGCGCCGACGGCTCGATCGTCCTCTCCGAGTCCGAACTCTCCCGACCGGTGAACAAAGGTCTGCAAGAGATCTCGGCCTTCATAAAAGACTTTCACTCCCAGTACCGCGACTTCGACGTCTCCTACGCCGACCTGATCCAGATGGCTGCCACCGTGGCAACAGCATCCTGTCCCCTCGGCCCACGCATACGGTCCTTCGTCGGCCGAAAAGACAGCGCCATCCCGCCACCGCCCGGGCTAATTCCCGAGGTCGACTCCAACGCCGAGACCCTCATCGAGCTCTTCCAGGACAAGACGATCAGCTCGCGTGGCCTGACGGCCCTCATGGGCGCGCACACTGTGAGCCAGCAGCGCTTTGTCGACCCGTCCCGCGCTGGAGACCCGCAGGATAGCTCGCCTGGCGTGTGGGACACGGCGTACTACCGACAGACGCTCGGTCCAGCGCCGCCGCACGTGTTTCGCTTCGAGAGCGACGTCAACCTCGCGCGTGATCCGCGCATAGTGGGGGAGTTCCAGAGTTATTCGGCTGACCAACTGCGTTGGAATGAGGTAGGTGGCCGTTGAAGCTGTGCTCGTTCACGCCTCGGGTTCGCAACATGCTGACGCGCGGGTAGGATTATGCAAGAGAATACGTTCGTCTCTCCCTCCTGGGCGTGAAAAAGATTAATGCACTCAAGGAGTGCAGCAAGGTGCTGCCCCAGGCGCGGAAGGCGTTTGTTGCCGGACCAGGGCTTGGTTGACACGTGGCTAGACTCGACGGAGACTGATAAGCCTGCTTCGGACGCGGTGTTGGACAGCCACTTGTTCACTGGGCTGAGGCCTGTCGTTGAGTATTTAAAGAGCAGGCTCGAAAAGCATGGGTGGAAATTGGTACAGCAGGTTTCTGTTTGACGGGCGCGGAGCTTTTCACATGGAGTAAAAGTGCTCTTCATCCTGGTTCATGGTCGGCACCCATTTGCTTGAAGGCGTATATTCGTTCGGACAGGTGATGAAACAAAAGTTCCATCGCATTGCGACGAGGCATCGTGTTTTGCCTTTGGTTTTTCTTTGTACAACAAGGATCAAGTGAGACTCTCTTCGAGACTGCTATCCGTCGTGCAATGTGCCCGAATAACTGCAATCGTCAAATGGATTCAGTGCTTTGGAGACCAAATATTGGCCCGGCTGCTGTAACTCGCTAATTGAGTCAGCCAATCTCCACACCCCCCCTAACAAGCAGCGCTTGCAGCCCTAGCCCCTCACCAGACTGCCACAGACCACACGAACCTCAATAAGCGTGCATAGGTCATCAACACCAAAGGACAGATGGCCGAGCGGTCTATGGCGCTACGTTCAGGTATCGTGTCTCCAGCAGACACAGCCCGCTTCGTAGTCTCGCAAGAGGCGTCGGTTCGAATCCCACTCTGTTCACCAACTTCTCCTTCTTCGGGGCTGTAATCGGGGGTGTAGCTCATCTGGTAGAGCGCGTGCTTAGCATCACACGTCGACGAGCGATCGTTCGACAAACATGTTCCTGCACGAGGTACTGGGTTCGACTCCCAGCTCCTCCACATTTTCTCTTTTGCCGCTCTTGTTCCCCGTCGCATTGTGTCTGGGGAAGACAAAAACAAGAATATGTGGGAAATGGAAGTCCGGAAGATGGTGGGACAGCGTAAACCATTTGCATTGTTGCTATTTTGTGCGCTAAATCGCGTAGTGCATACCTTATCACAGCGCCTTACAGAGTTTCGTCCCGTACTCAATCACCTGCCAGTCCTCCGTCCCCGGAGTGCTGATCGCATAGAAAACCCCCAGCGGATCCCACTTGCTCCGCGTCTTCTTGAGCTGCGGGTACGCCGAGCCCCAGAAATGGCTCTGCCAGTCCTGCTGGAACGGATCGGCCTCGTTGACGTACGTCGTGCCGCTACGGCTCGCGCTGCGCAGGGCGGCGTCCATATTGTTCGTCAGCGTGTCCTGCAGGTACGCCTTGCGCGCGAGGGATGCGCCGTCTTCCACGATCAGGGTGGTGATGAGGAAGTCTGTCGCGTTCCTCCACCCGGGGTTCGTGGCACTGTTGGCCACGGGCACGCCGTAGCCGGGGTTGAAGAGGTGGCCGATCATGAAGCCGAAGACGTCCGGCGCCGGGGCGAGGACGGTCTTCATGGCGTTGATGATCTGGTCGTTGCGGTTAGCGACGTCGTCGTGGTTGAGCATCCAGCCTCCTGTTAGGGCCGATCCGCCCGCGGCCTCGTCCTCGAACATGTCGATGTACAGGTCGTAGAAGGTGGCAAAGTCTTTGATTGCAAACTCGTAGGGGACTTTGTTCTTGTAGAGCTCAGTGAGGAAGGGTTGCAGGATAGTCTTGAGCTGCGAAGCGGTCTTGCCGATGGCGACCCATGGCCGCACGCGGAGGGTCTGCGGGAGAACCTCGAAGTAGGCGTACAGCCCGCTGTCGACGAAGTGGTTAGAGTACTTGTGGAAGGAAGTCATGCCGGACCACCAGAGGTCAGTGTCGTTCGTCAGGGTGGAGTTGATGTACAAGATTGCACCGGCGGATTTGACGTCGGGAAACGTCTTCATTGTGACGGAAAGGATGACAGCGAACGAGGCTGGCCCACCGCCCTTGAGAGCCCAGAAGAGATCTGGATTCTGGGCCGCGTTGGCCGTGGTAAACTGCCCTGAGGCCGTGATGACGTCGAAGGAGAGGACGTTGTCGGCAGAGAAGCCTTTGAGCGTCGTCCATGGTCCGTGCCCGCCGCCCTGGATGAAGCCGCCGGCGATGCCAACTGTAGGGCATTCACCGGTCACGACTACGACTGGTGGCTTTTGAGCGTGACCCTGCGTGAGTATGCTCCTGCCTTGCACACCCGCACCGATCTTAACGGCGGTCCCCGAGTAACTGCCTGGGCCGGTGTACTTCTTGATCCACGTCACGTCCTGGAAGCTGTGCGTGTTGATCACGAGAGAACCCCAACCGGTGCTGCGTCCAATGAAGTCGTGCCCGGTATTACGGACGATCATGCGGACTCCTTTTTGGCGTGCGAAATCGATGCCGGCCTTGACGTGCTCCTTGGTCTTGGCCATGATCACGTAAACGGGATAGTACCCCAGAGTGCATGGCGCGGTCGGGTCGGTCGTTGGCCGGCAGGTTTCATTGGTCCAATACGTCCACAGCTCAGCCGCTGGTTTCTCGACGCTGCAGACGGGTCAATTACTGGGCTCTCATCAGCTCGGAGTGTGTACACTTACGTCCAGGTCTCATTAGCAAAGTTTGCCTGAACATCAGCACATCCGGCGACACTATAAGTGCTCACCGTCCCCAAGGGGCCTTGGAATGTGTTATGGCAGGGGGCACCAGGTGGGATATCGATGAGAAGATTACCCCCAACAGTAGTGTTCAGCTTATTCCAATCTTTGGCCGAAGGCCAGCAAGACTGCCCTAGGTAGCATTTGCATCCATATCTCTTGCCATTCCACGTCGTGGGCTGCAGAGGCGCAGTGTCCGAGAAGTCCAGCGGTGGGGAACCGCCACCCGACGCTGTAAGATCTTGCCGCGGGAATGATGCGGGAGAGCTGCTGAGCGCACCGGCCGTCAAGCCGAGGAGCAACAAGCGTCGAAGCATTTTGCCAGGTTATCGACACGAAATGTGGAAATACTAGAGACAATCAGCGTCCGTGTTGGAGGAGCGGTGCCAGTTCCTATTTAACCTGGGCTGAGCGCCGCAGAGCTACATCAAGAGCTTGCCAGGCTTGCATCTTGCAGCTCTTCGTCTTGACGCCCGTGGCAACGCGCTACTGCACTCTGTTGAAAGCGACATGAAGTCATACCCGGTTTCCCCAGCTATTTCATCCCATTGCAACCCTCCATGTCGGGGAGGCAAACCAGAAATGAGCTGGTGAGCGCGAATCAACTGGAATCATCAGCCATGTGCGCTAAATGCGTGCCGACCCGGACATTTCAAAGTCTGGTACGGGCCGTGCGCGGACGCCAATCGCGCGTCCAGCGGAAGACTTCCCAGTTCAAGCCCGAGCCAGGGAGGGAGGTTAACCCCTGGACCAGGTAATTGAGCGCTGACTCTCCTTCCTCAAGCGGTCAATGCCTTGCAGGATGCAGATCGCTAGTGCTCTCCCCTGGGTTGTGTCGAAAATAGCATCAACTGCTGACCCGACATTCCCGACCAGACGACCGCTCCAGAGCTCTTCAAGCGTACTGCCCATGGTTTCTCGTGGTCAGGAGATGGCCTGGGATCCCCTGCCCTCAGTGGCATCGCGGCAAGCTGCGGGGTTCCTGGTGCGGGGTATTCAGCGCAAACGCTGGACTCGGTGAGCCCTAACGCAATCCAAAAGAGTTGCAGCTCTCAAGCGCCTAAATACCTCGCTGCATTGAGTCTTAGGCAAAGCTACACTCCCTCAAGCGTCCGAGTCGGTGCCGCATGCTTGACCGTCGATAACGAGTACTCCGCCTTTTCGAGGATTATGCTAAGGTAGTTTCGGCCCTTAAGTAATAGACACCGAACCTTGTACGCACCACAACCCTGAGCCTCGAGTAGAAAAAACTGGCAGTCTTTCTCAAGCCCATCGTGAAGGGAAGAAACAGGATAGCCAACTGAGCCCAGGGGAGAATCGCAGCGTAATCAGTGGGCAGTTGGAACGTGAGGCGAGAGCAGACCGGGAAGAGAACTTCAACAAGTCTCTATGCCAGGCGTAGTCGCGCGGCACGTCGATCCGGCGAGATCCGTTAGCAGACTCTAGGTCCCGCCAAAAGAGAAGTCTTCGATTTCGGGCGGAGAAAATTCTAAAACCAGGTACCTACCCGGAGGACGTGATGTATAGCCGCTGACCTGGGCATATTCATGGCTTTGGTTTGGATATTGCGATGCTCTCTCGCTGGCTCGTGTTTCGATAGTGTTGAGAAATGGTACAGTACAAAGGCGGGTACGGTGTGGGGTACCTGCCGGACAGCATTGCTACTCGACAGAGTGTTGCTGCACCATACAAATTGCCTGCCAACATCATGCCCTAAAACGCCCATCTCGATACGCCGGAATGTTGAGAGCGAAGTCGTGGTTTGAGCAGGTATAATGAGTCGAGAGAAAGTTATGACCATTTTAACTTCGAAGAGGTTCCTAGCGCAGAGCCTCTGTGCCTGAGGGTACCAGACTCGGTAATATCTCAGCCCTTCTCGGTTCTGGATCCGGACACAATGACATAAATAAAGTACCTAGCGAACTGAAGCAGAGCGCCTTGACTAAGGGTATAAAAGGTACAGTACCTGCTTACCAGGAAAAGGAAACAATATGGTCTGTACGGTAAGGTAGTGTGGAAACAGACGCGGCAACCCAGGTCGTCAAAACAAGCAGAGACGTTCTTTTTCCGTCCCCTCCTTTTCTTCCTCAGCAACTGTCAAACGGCAACCACGTCAACTCAATTCTGCCTTCTCATCATATCTAGAGAAAACTTGCCTTACACTGGGATTCAGGTTCCTTAATATCCCACCATGATGAAGTCATTTAAGCAAGGAATATGCAGATTCTTGCTATGTGGTGTGCAGGCGTCAGATCGAACCCGGTCACCAGCAGCTGTGGCAAGTATAAACAACGAACCGGCCACTGACCAGCAGTCCGCTCCTCTTCCCAAAGCACTTCACGAGGATCAATGGAGGAACCTGCCAGCCGATCAGAAGCAATTACATGGACCGGGCAAGGCCGACGACAGGCGGCCGCGGTTCACGAGAGTGCTCCTCCTCGGTGCCACAGGAGCTGGGAGAAAGTCTCTAATAAATAAGGTGCCTATTCAATTTCCTCGCGACTATATTTGGAGGCTCTGCTGACCCTCTGACGATGTGACAGGTGCTTTATAATGATATTCTCGGAGATCCAAAGGCACGCGAGTACGACCCTACTTTAGAAGATCTTCGAAAGTCGGGATATATGTGCGGCGGCTGCCTGTACGATCTTGAGCTCACGCGGTCCTTTCCCATATACCCTGAACTTGCCAGTCACTACGGAATCATACTTGCATACGACATTACGTCCCGAGACTCGTGGAAGGAGCTGCGACGCGTGCACGATATCGTAAGCGACGCATTTGGAGACGAAGCACGTACTTTTCCAATACAGGTTCTGGGGCTCAAGTCTGATCTGGCAAGGAGTGAAGAGCGTGTTCCCAGAGATGAAACTGAGGACTTTGCAAATCAGCATGGCTATCTCTACGCCGAATGTTCAGCTCTGACTGGTGAGGGAGTTCATGAAGCCATGGCCATGTTGGTTGAGCATACACATGCTGTTACCCTAAAATCTGGAGAGGACCTGTCGCGCTTACAGTTGGACAAGGAGCGGAATCTTCAGGCTTTCTTGAGGGTTGCCAAAGCTGTCTATCCGGATGATTCAGGCTTGGCTCCCCGAGACTACTGATTATGTGCGCCAGTTTAACCGGCGCTGACGCGCTGGTAAAGGGAATGATGGAGGCAAGCGAGATTGCTATTTCATTACTGTTAGTACGTCTGCACATCCAACCTGCCTCCTCGATATCAACGAGATTGGTTGAATCCTGCAGCGGAAGAACCTAAATAAAGATTACGGCCGCTTCCAGGGCCTATGACCGTTGGAGAGACACAAAGGCATATTACTTGACGCCAACGTCCACCTCTACAATCGCAACACATCGCAATGGGATATTGGGTTGAAGCGGTTCATTCTGGAAGTACTGAACAAGACCGCGCTGAATGGCGAGCACGTTCAACCCATGCGTCTCTCATATGTGGGCACAGTGGCCGGATCACGCCGATGGAGGAACGCCTGTCAGCGGAGGATGGGTTTCGCTGCTACCTAGCACCAACATCTCACTTTCAGTATACAAGCCACTTTGGGCTATGACTGTCCTAGACCTATTATAAGAGACACTGCAGCATTACTGGCCTGGGAGCAACACTCTCTCTAGAGGGCGACTCTTGGTGAGTTTTTCGTTATGAGGTTCTTCACTCTTCTGCTCTTCGTCTCGGGACTAAGCTGCGTTCCAGCGCAGACGCCTAAGGCGGTCTTTGCTCACTTCATGGTAAGTCAGGGCAAAGTGCCTGTGACTTTTGGTCTAGAGCGGCCACATACTAACACCGTGTCATTTTCTTTTCTAGGTTGGAAACACGCAGTTCTTCCAACAGACTGACTGGGAACATGAGATGTCATATGCCAAAACAGCTGGCATAGACGCTTTTGCTCTCAACATGGCCTTCGATGACAGCACCAATGACGTTGCTTTGCCTATGGCGTTTGCTGCAGCCAGCACTGTGGGCTTCAAGCTCTTCTTTTCTTTCGACTACGCCGGAAATGGTGCTTGGCCAAAGGGACTCGTCACGTCAACCATTCAGCGTTATGCGAGTCATCCGGCCTACTATCGTAGAGGGTCGGCGCCATTCGTGTCCACCTTCGAAGGACCAGAAGAGATGTTAGATTGGGTGGGGATCAAGCGTGACACAGGCTGCTTCTTCATGCCCGATTGGTCTTCGATTGGAGCCAAACCGGCAGCTGCTGCTGGTATTGCTGGTATGTCTACTTCCGACTTTTGTGCCACTTGTCGTTTAATGCTGAATCTGAAATGTGAATTTTGCAGATGGTTTATTTAGCTGGGACGCATGGCCGAAAGGACCTGCAAACATGACAACATACCCCGACGCTTCTTATTACGACTTCCTCAAAGGCCTGCCATATATGATGCCGGTATCCCCCTGGTTCTATACGAACATGCCCGGTTACAACAAGAACTGGTTATGGCGTGGGGATGACCTTTGGTTCCATCGCTGGCAACAAGTCATTGCTTTGGATCATCAACCGGACTACATTGAGATCATCTCATGGAACGATTTTGGCGAATCTCACTATATAGGGCCTCTAGACGATAAACAGTATGTCGCCTTTGAGATTGGGCAGGCGCCCTTCAACTATGCGTCCGATATGCCACATGACGGATGGCGCCAGTTCTTGCCCTATGTCATTTCCCTATACAAAACTGGCACAGCTACTGTGAACCAGGAAGGACTGGTCACATGGTATCGCATAAACCCCAACGGCGCTTGCAGCGATGGTGGCACCACTGGTAATACGGCATCTCAATTACAACTGGAGTATTCACCGAATGTTATGATGGAAGACAGGATATTCTTCTCCGCACTCCTTACACGGCCCGCGCAAGTTAGAGTCAACATCGGCGGCACCGGTAGGAGTGCGACTTGGGAGCAGACTCCTTACGGCGGCGTGGGCATCTACCATGGTAGCGTGGCCATCGGAGGTGCTACCGGTCCTGTCGTAGTGTCTGTATCCAGAAATGGAGGAAATATTGCCACCGTCAACGGAGCATCGATTACCACAGCTTGTGCGAAGAACCTTAACAATTACAATGCTTGGGTTGGCAACGCCCTTGGCCCGGCAATCAGTACCGTCAAGTCTGGTCCGAATATTGCGACTCTCAACTGCACCCAAGGCTTCGGTGTTTACGATTTCGTTGGGCTCTGCTCCTTCAGCTGCGCCAATGGCTACTGCCCAAGTACAGCATGTGTTTGTCTCAACAAAGGCGCGCCTAAGCCACCTCCCTCTAAAGGTCAAGCCGGCTATCCTCTGCCCGGAAAAAGCATAGTCTACTCTGGCCTCTGCAACTTCGCATGCGATCATGGATACTGCCCGGAGACCATATGCGGAAAGACGCCAAACACTGGAACAATTCCAACGTCATCACCTTTCTTGCCGCCGGCATGCACAGGTGGCACCGGTAGCGGGGCCTTCCAAGGGCTCTGCAGCTTTGGTTGCAACTATGGGTTCTGCCCTATGCATGCTTGCACTTGCTCTCAGACAGGCACGCTGATAGACGCGCCTCCCAAGGTGGACACCAAAGGATACTTCCTGGGAGGAACTGACGACTTCGGTTTGTGCAACTTTGCCTGCAGCCACGGCTACTGTCCCCCTGTATGTGGCAACTCATCTACAGGTACTGGTAGTCCAGGTAGGGACGGTGGCACCGTTGTCACTCTTGACCCTGTCCTGTGGACCGGTCACACGGCGTACTGTCCTCCCCCATGCATCTTTGTCTTTCCCCCGACCACACTGGCTGCTCCAACGACGATCGATTTCCCTCCCTTGTCGACGTCTCTCGAGGTAGGCTGGTCAACTGCCATCACTGTGAATGGTAGAGTGACTACAGTTTTTACTGCTATCACGGTGACCACTACGATTGTCATACCAGCATTGACAACTACGGTTGTCAGTTTTTCAAATTTTCATGTCACCACAGCCATATCTGGTGCCGTACCGTCTGTGATCTGGGCATTTCCAAGCATCAGTCCTCCACCTTTCGTTCTAATTCCCACACCGCCAGGTGTCACTGCTTCTGCCGCTCCGCGAACAATACGGCCACCACCATGGCCTTATGGCACTTCTTTTGGTTCGCCTCCTGGGACTCAGACGACCACCTCCACTACATATGACTTACCTCCGTGGATATTTCCTAGCTCTACGACTACCGACACCATCGCGGTGACAACCTTTCCCACTGGTACCATTAGTTGGGTTACGCAATGGATTCCTCAGCCGACGACAGTGCAGATAGATGGACACCCGGTTCCTGTCATCCCATGCTGGGCATGGTTTATCTGGGTACGTACCTTGGCATCATCATTTCCCTCATGGTCACGGTGTTCGGCTGTTTACAGAGGGTTCCATAGGCGTGCCCACCGCACGTCGGCGGTTTCGCTCTCTTGGGATGGTTGATCCCTGGAATCTATCCGCGGTAAGTGCAATCGCGTCCATGTTAAGGTACTGATCACAAGCTAATGCATATAGCAGCGGCGGTCCGCCGCGTTTAGGGCCTGGCCCTTTCCCTCCAGGAATCAGATTACCACCCATTCCCTGGCCACAAATAACGTAAATATCCTTGAAGTAAAGCTCGTAGATAGTAGGAAGACTAACGCTTGTTTCTAGAATTGGGCCTGGATTGGTTCCAACATATTCTAGTCCTGACCCTGACGATGATGTCTGCGAGACAGCAACCGCTCGGATATGTACTTACACTGAGTCTTACGATGTTGTGGCTCGACGAGCTCAGGATCAGTCCAGTGCCACACCTGGGCCTTCCATTCTGTCTCAAGGAGACGTGATGAGGAACAAACGCGCAACGACAACAGCGAGTACCACCGTCTCATTCTGTACCAGCGTTACGGGTTGCGGAGCAACGGATATCACTTCAACATCCATAGTCCAAGCGACAAGAGGACCACAGCCACCACAACCACACGTGATCATACCGACAAATCCCTTCAACATTGGAGATCTGAGGCTCGTCCTGAATCAGCAGGTTGGCAACTTTTACGAGTCAAGGGCCGACGGTCTGGGCACGGTCTTCTTTTTCGTGCCGTCTTATACAGCGGATCAAGTGGATTTCATACGCGGTTATGACGAGGTTCTCGATGTCTATATACCTAGAGGGCCACTGACCGCATTGTATTGGGCAGGGCTCAATGCAGCCCAGAACCTTGGTGCCGACAGTTCGGACAAAACCAGGCCCACATTCTCTAACAACACCTATGCACGGTTCCGTACTCGGAAAAGAGCGGAGGTTGTTCAACCTGCCTCCGAACGCGTGGGGCCCGAAATGGTTTTATTGTCATGGCCTCCTGGAAGCGGCGCTGTTCCTAAGAACGGCGGCAGTTACAAATATGACGATTCTGCCGGCCAAGGAACATTCGTGTACGGTTGCGATAGTGGTATCTCCACCTCACACGCAGAGTTTGCAGACCTTACAATCAGCCCTTTATTTCCCGGTCCTTTCCCTGTAGGGGCCATTTCTGACAGTCATCCAAACTTCCACGGGACCAAGTGCATGGCGAAAGCCGTGGGAAAGAACTTGGGGATAGCCAAAAGAGCCAACGCCATACAGACCGTGTGGAATAGAGCACAGGAAATCCATGAAACATACCTAGATGGGCTAGTAAGAATTTACGACGACATAAGGTCCAAATCAAGGGGGATCAAATCGGTGGTCAACTTGTCTATCAACATTCCTGAGAGGTGGCTGCTAGATCGGCCTGGACTGGTAGACAAGTATGGTACGTCTTTCTAGAATTGGTCGCATATTTTAAGACTTGAGTCTGTGGCTAACCTCATTCCATCAGCTTACGTCATTCGTGGGTTGATAGCCCTAGGGACCGTGGTAGTTGTCGGGGCTGGTAATAGAGCAGGTGTTCCTGACGGGTATCCCGCTCTGTTTGGTGACCCTGAGAACGCACATCATATCCCGGAGCTCATTGTCGTGGGCGGAACCGAGAAAGATGGTGAAACATACGTATTTTATAACTATGCTGACTGGGTCACTTGCTTTGCCCCTGGGAGGGCCATTATCATGCCAGATCCTGCCGAGGGCAACGATAAGTACTACAAGGGTTCTGGGTCCTCTTTCTGTAAGCTCACATCCAATGGCATTGTTTGCAACCATGCGCTTACTCAAGGTCTCTTAGCAAGTCCCACCGTTGCGGGATTGGCCGCATATTTCCGTAGCATCGACCCGGAAGGCCTAACTACGGTTGCTTTAGTGAAGGAACGGATCTTGGAATTTGCGTACCGGCGTCAGCCACAAGCAGGGAAGTCCCCTGATCAATACCAGAGAGACGTCATATACAATGGACAAGCTGAGGGCAGGAGCATGGTGGGGAGTTGCGACGATCGAGGTCTAACAAAGTCAAAGCCCAGGGGGCTTGACGCGGGCTTCTGTCATCTGAATATTCCACCACAAGCTTCACCAGTTACATTCCGTACTGGTTCTCCATCCCCGACCTGCACATCTGGATCCCGATGTGGCTCCCTCTGCGAGGGCTACTTCTGCGAAGGTAGTCCTATGGAACAGAACCCAGACTTTCTGGATCCGCGCGACCCGGACAGTGTGCAGAATCCAAATGGTCCCAACTATGGGAATTGGAATGGGAAATCCACCATCACCCCGCCTATCACGCCGACACCGTCTCAGCTTCCGACGACGACGCGTAGCTACCCACACTCTGTCCCAACCCTAGGAAGCGGTCTTTTCGTCCTCGAAATATTATCCTTCGACATTCAGAACCAGGACTACTACGACCTCGACGAGACCGGGTGGTACTACCTGAAAGCCAAGATCGGTGGCATCTCACAGGACATGTGCGGGGCGCCATTCGATCAGATCACGTATACACCGGGCCAGAACGGCATTCCAGCGTTGCCTCCTGATTTTGACTTCCACGGCCGAGTGATATTCCCGGAGTACGGCAGCTGCGAGTATAAAGCTGGCGATCCCGGCACCCCGCAGCCCGGCTTTCTCACCTGCGCAAAGACTGGCACGTTTATTTGCGATTTGGAACCGGACACAGTATCTGCTGTGAACTGTGGGCTTGGCGAGTCACGCCGACCGACGATTAAGTGCGTATTTCCCACGCTTTAGATGTAGGTACATGTGGCCGTTTTTGCCGAAGGGTCGGCGAGTTTCGGGAGGACAAGCGTAGCGCGGGGGACTACAGACGGGAGTGATGAAGGCTTAGATTATGTCTGAGTTGATGAAGCACTCAAGACTGCACCATTTCGGCTGATGTAGCGGTCACGTTTTGAGTCGGCATGTATCACAGTGATGTTATTTCATTTCCAGGCTCGATGTCGAGTATATTGCGTTGTTCACACGCTTTTTATCCAGACCATCTTTTTCAATCGACGATTGAACATTCTATCACTGCCGGCATCAGATTGTGTCCAGAAGTGAGGTGCCGCCAATGAAACGAACCCCCCAATTCTCTTCATCTGGAGATACCCTCCTCACCCAATAGCCCTTATCTATTTTCCTACCAGCATCTGGCACTGCAACGCGTCTCCAGAACTGCAAGTACCGCCCGTCAACCGACTCGGTCCTGTCGGCAGAAGCACTCTGATCAGACACCAAGCAGTCAAAGGCCCTGTGGTCCATGATCAAGACACACTCCTCCAATCGCCCTTGGTAAAGCGTTACAACCAAGTCTACGGGCGTCAACAGCATATTACTCGTGCGCGCTTGCGCCTCGAGCGGCAGCGCCAGCTGCAGATCGCCGAGTCCGGGGAAGAGCGCCCTGACGTTGACACCGGTCATGACGATTTGCAGACGTTTTAGCCCGGGAAATGCTTTGGGGAGCCGCGATAGGAGAGTCATGTAAGCCGGACTGCCGGGCTGCAGACCGAGATGCTCCTCTGCGTAAGTCAGCACGCTCTCCGAGGTGATTTGATAGATGAGACTGGTAATCGCGCTCGACCGCTCCCGAGGGAGCAGGCGGTCCGTAAAGAGCAACAGAGCGCCAGTGGTGGTGTGGAAGGTATTTTCGGCGTACAAGACCTGCACCGCCTCGCGATATGCCAGCCTGCAGCAGAGCAGCAGGCCGAGTACCTCTTTTCCGATCCCGCAGGGCGTATCGAACTCTTCGCACGCGGTGGGTTTCGGACCGCCCCAGCCGCACTGGTCAGAGATAACTGGGGCTTCCGGATGGCGGTGGCAGGTGCTTGCTCGCCAGCGCCAGCGTCGGCGGGGCTCGAGTTGCACGCCTTTGGTCGAGTGCGGGGTTGCGGTCTCGGCGGCGGTGTAGCGCATGTCGATGTGTAGGTCGCGGCCGGAGAGCAGGAGTCGGTAGATCTGCTGTCGGAGTTCAGGCGGAAGCTTGAAGAATGTCGATCCCCGTTGTGGGTCCGGGGCGATTGGGGTTATGGGACGGCGAGGCGACGGGAGGGTCGGCAAGCTCTTCAGCGCGTGACTTGCGCGGGGAGGTTCTTCTTCCTCGGTTCCGTCGCCCTGTTGGTGGCCTGGACGTCTGTGTAAGACGCCGCGTAGCCAGTCCATTATCTTTCTGTCCTATTCAGTGTCGTTGGCTATCGTTGACAGGTACACTTGGCAGAGAGACGTTCGCTGCTCGAAGACGGGGAAGTGGGGTGATCGGCTGCTGAATTTCTGGAGTTTATTTAAGGTTATCTATGCCTAGAGTCTAGACCAATTTCCTTGTGTCGAAAGGATTGCGGGGTGAATATCCCAAACAGGAGGATGCTACGCAGAAAAGGCAACCCTAACCCTGCTCGCTGGTCTCAGACGTAGAGTTTGGTCCTGGGAAGTGTAAGAGTCTGGTCATGGGAAGTGTAGTGTAAGTCTTATAGCCAAGCCTTTGAGTAGTCCTGGTTGGGTCATTGAGCCAGTGGGGCTTCTCGCTTTGTACTGATAACTAGATTTGTTGGAAGCACTCTTCAATCGAGGATATGGAAGGTACCTTAGATACAGGACCTAGATCTATCTACCTTTAGTCTACGACCGTGGGACCCAGTTCACGGAATTGGGACCTCCCCAAAGCCACCGTGACATATGGCACTTCGCACCGCGGCTGGGAGGTTGACAAGTGTATAACCCTTAGCTCATCGATAGTGAGAGACTACACAGCCTCGGTATCCCTCAGCAGGATGCTAACTATTTCCGAGTCGGCGAGTAGGGTATCGTCGTCAATGGTCTACTTGCCTATTCAGACACAAATTTACCCGGTGACTGGATTGCAGCAGCGTAGCGTAAGTATTTCCTATCTTTGCTTGGACCAGAAACTAATATTCGACATTGTCTGCATTGTGCTACGGAAAGAAAGAGAAGGAAAGCAAAATCTTCATAGTCTGAATGCATGGTATGGAGGAAAGCCCAAGTACTTGCCAATATATTACCGAGGATTATCCATCCTTATCTCCAAAATTGTGCTCCTGATTACTGCAGGGTTCGCTTACTAGTACTGTACTAAAGTTCCGCCCAGTTCTGAAACCGATTGTCGGATACATCGATCGTGAGAATCATGTATCTCCCAGTAAAGCTGGCACGCTCGGCTTTAGACTTACTCCAAAGTTGAGTTTGACTGGCGCCACCACCGTCAAAGTTTGCATGTATCATCGGAGTGTATCATCAAGGCCCAACAAAGAAAAGATGGAAGAGAATCCGCGACTCCGGGTTTGGGAAGGGCATTTCCAGCTGATCGCATCACAGCTTTATCGATCGTAAATCACGTCCACAAGTCGATGGAGGTGGTAATTCCTGGCTGGGCGTATCACGAGTCCACGGACCATAGACATAGCAAATCATGGACGAATTGTCATCGTGCGCTGACACTCTGGAATCATTCTCAGGCGTTGACAATACCTGCACATTATATACACGAAAAGGCAGCAACAGCTATCAACAGCGCATTGCAGAGTTGTGCCTCGGAGGTGGACGCAGGCTGACGTCTTTGACCTCGAATCCGATGGGATGCTATCCGGGCTGAAGAGATTCGCCTCGAGGAACCACATCATTGCAATCGAGACTTCGTCAGCTATTACTCTATTGTAGGACGACTGTTTGGCGTTGGGCCGCGTATTCCACCTGAAAGTGGTCGCCAGCGAAGTCTTACTGTGGAATTCTGTGGGTACTTTCACGTCATCTCTGTGGTTGCATTGCTCACCAGTGCATTCCCCCGAATCCGCCATCGAAAAATTGTCAACTTCAAGGCTTGATTTATTATACAGATATCCCACGCGAAGTTATGCTTCAAACCTGGAATGAGCAGATTTCGGTACGCTTCCCGAGCTGCTGTAGGTCTATAAACCACTATGCGCTCAGAGAGATTATGTGCTTCGGCATATGATCGTCCGCCGGTGTAATGCCAAGCCATTCCCACGTCATGCTTGAATCGCGGGTTCGCGGCTCTGGTCCAATATGGAAATGGAAGGGCCGGTGCTTCTTTCCGTTATTGCGCCGCCCGTTATATTAATTCCAATGCTTGCCGGCAGGCCGCCCAACCAGTACCAACGCAGCAAACTTGTCATGTGCGGATAAAGTCGCAAGGCTCTCCGGCTTCAGATTCAGAGGAATTAATTTGCTGGCAAATGGATGGACAGTTCTGGAGTACCAGGTAGAAATCTGGGGTAGGCTTGGGGGGATCTCGGATCGTGTCGCACAGAGTGCACTTGGCGCGGATAATGGATTTGGTGGCGTATAAAGTCGAGTCCATATAGCTCGACCTGAGCTATTCTTCACTTTATAACCAGTCGTTCTCTGCATCTTTACCATCCTTCATTTCATTGCCGTTCAATACCATAGCCTCAGGACTCAGCAGTATCTCGCCATGCATTTCTCACCTGTTACCCTCTTCGTGGCTGGCGCTGCCGCTCACGGCGCCGTCACCAGCTACAAGATTGCTGGCAAGGACTACCCAGGGTGAGTAACTGAAGCAGCACCGTCACAACATCCAACGAGCTAACACCGATGCAGATACCAAGGCTTCTCACCCGCGAACTCTAAGAATGTGATCCAGTGGCAATGGCCCGACTACAACCCAATCACATCCTGCTCCGCCGCCAAGCTCCGCTGCAACGGCGGCACCTCCGCGACACTCAACGCCTCCGTGGCACCAGGCGACAGCGTTGAAGCCGTCTGGCAACAATGGACACACAGCCAAGGCCCCATCATCGTGTGGATGTACAAGTGCGCCGGTGCCTTCAGCTCCTGCGACGGCTCCGGCGCGGGCTGGTTCAAGATCGACGAGGCGGGCTTCCACGGCGACGGCACCAAGGTCTTCCTCGACACCGAGACGCCTTCCGGGTGGGACATTGCCAAGCTCGTGGGCGGCAACAAGGGGTGGACCAGCACCATCCCGCAGGGGCTCGCACCGGGCAACTACCTCATCCGCCACGAGCTGATCGCTCTGCACCAGGCCAACGCGCCGCAGTTCTACGCCGAGTGCGCGCAGCTGACAGTCACTGGCTCCGGGTCCGCCACGCCCGATGCCTCGTTCAAGGCTGCCATTCCGGGGTACTGCAAGGACAGCGACTCCAACATCAAGGTAGGTTGCGGTTCGAGAGAGTCATTGAGGTCGTTGCTAACGTGTTGCAAAAGGTCCCCATCAACGACCACACGATCCCGCAGAAGTACGTCGTCCCGGGTCCCCCGGTCTTCAAGGGCACCGGTGCCAAGATGGCGCGCGAGTTCGCAGCATGAGTTTAGCATGGGAAGATGGACGATCGCTTGCGTGTCCGGGGAGACCAGAAATGACATCTTTGGTGTATTTTATTAGCAAGAAGCGACCCCTTAATCTGCATACATGCATATTGTCACTTGCATATCCTTGAACTTTCCCTCTCTCTTCGAGAAAGTGATTATCGTTGTTGCTGTGGCCCGGCGGAGAGGATAGTCCTGAAATGCGGGGGTCGCACAGCGGCGTAACAATCAGAAATCTTACTGCAGCAGACAGCAAGATGCTCAGGGTCAATCCTTGAAATGTTTCGAGAAACGGTCACTTGCCTTTTCTCATTGGCCATCTCGCCAGTCATCTCCTGACATGTGGCAATCCGCAGGTGCGACGTCAGTTCAGCCTAGCCGTGGCTTGCAGTCGTCGGAGGGCCGAACGGAATCCGAACAGTCTGGACTTCCCCTCCGAGCATCCTCCGTCCATGCACTTTCACCGCACCAGTGTCTTGCTTTGGTACCACTCGGCGGCTTGACCATGTGATCTCGTGTTATCCTCTTGGCCTGCGTTATCAGTCGCGGTACGTCGACGCGCCAGGACTACCTCCGACCAACGACGGAAGATGCATATGACATACATGGCTGAAACAATGGCGAGTCATTGTCCCAAGTCGAGCTGTCTCAATGTTCTCTATATAAGACGGCCATGTCTACCACCTCAGATTACCGACTATCATCACTCTTGCGACAACAGTCACCACACCTGAACACCTATCGTTAGCACAAAGAAGTATACCTAGCCATCTCATCTCTCTTCATCTCTCTTCTATAGACTCTCACAATGACAATCAACCACCTCGGCATCTCCGTCTCTCCCGACCAGCACAAGCCGCTCGTCGCCTTCTACCTGGCCGCCCTCAAGCCTCTCGGCTACTCCCAGCTAATGACATTCGGCCCCAACGGCGAGGTCGTCGGCCTCGGCGCGGACTGCCACGCGGACTGGTGGATCACCGCCGTCCCAGGGGCCTCGGACAAGCACAACCTCCATCTTGCCTTTAGCGCAACAGGTATGGACCGCCCCCAGTCATCAAGGAAAGTGAGAAGATTGCTGATGGATGGAGGGTTAGATCACAAGGCCGTCGACGCCTTTCACTCGGCTGCTATCGAGGCCGGCGCCAAGGACAATGGTGCCCCCGGTCCGAGGCCGCAATATCATGAGAATTATTACGCTGCTTTTGTGACGGATCCGGTTGGGAATAACTTGGAGGTCATGTGCACCGTCCCTCAGAGTGCTTGAGGGTTTCAATATGTAATGAATGCCCATCGCGCATCGTGCAGTTCTTTGTTGGCTTTGATGGTATTAAACAGATGGTTGTGTTGGTCACCAGAGCCGGAAACAGAGCGGGAACTTAAAGGTCAGAAAACATAAGTTTCCAGTGGAATATTCCTCATGTTATCATCCGATAATTGTTTCTCAGTTTTAAGAAAGTAAAACTCGTGTGTGAGTAGCCCTATAGGGGACTGGTGAGTTGTGCACTCTCTATGTCTTAAAAGTACCGTCTTGCCACGATATTGTCTCAAAAGAATGATGCCAAGTTGGATATCCGCACTTTCTCGTCCCTATCGCCATTGACCAGGATAATCATTTGCAAAAGAGAGGCAAAGAAGTTGAGTCTGACCAAGCAGAGCGAACATAGTGACCGACAACGATAGCATCTAGGGGACTGAAAGTAAACCATAGAAGGAGAATGTCAGTATCGTGCGGGATCTCTACTCTGGGGCCAATTCAGTTTGCTTAACAGTCGTGTCGCAGAACTCAACCCAGCCGTCAAGGTCCATATTCTTGATGACGGTGCTGAGGTTGGTGATGTCAACGAAGTTGGGCCTGTTCATTGTGCCCTCGTTGTACCTCGTACACTGTGTAGTAGTGTTCGTGATCGGCGTGTGGGAGTCATCCGAGCCCGAGAGATACTCGATGTGGAACACTGGTTTGGATTGCACGAATGTGTTGTAGCTGCTGCACTCCTTCTCAGCGACGCACTGCTCGTTGACAGCAAATTCGACGACACTCTGGACACGAGGGAGGATCTCTATCGCATTTTTAAGTCCTATACCGATGTTGTTGTCGTGGGCTACCTGGGCCATGTTCTGGATGAAGGCGACGGACTTGTCTTCGGTGAGAGTAAAAACCTTGCCCGTGCGATTGCCGGGGTTGCTTGGCGCCTCACCCTGTAGAGATGGTCAGTACAGAGCAGAGAATGAGTCATGGAAGCATGGTAGAAGCTCACATATCCGTCGACATTATCAGGATCAACAGCATCGCAGCCCATCCTGGCAGCAAGGCGGATTCTGTTGAACATGACGTCCTGGACCGCAGTATTGTTGATATCCAGCCAATATTCGCCGGGCCAGCCCACCAGCTCTTTGCCATAGAGGTCTCTGTCAAAGTTGGCAGGCCAGTCGGTGCGGTCGACCTCGTATGAGCCAGCGGAAAAGTAGCAAATGACTTTGGGCTTGTGCGGGAGGTTCTTCAGATAGGTGATGGCTGAAGGGTCCTGACCGTTATCGGTGTTCTCGAACAGATCAATATCCCATACATCGACGGTATCCGGCTGGATAGGGGGTGAGGTAGCAGGGATCTGAAGCTGATTACGTAGAATAATCTGCCACGAGGCGCGTACTGGGAAGGTCGGAACAACGGTAGTAGTACGCGACTTGAGTCGCGAAGAGAAGGCTACCGACGTTCCGACCTGAAGGCCCAGGACCGCTATGGCGGCGGTGGCAACGTTAAGCATCATGGTGTATGCGTGAAATACGTGGATAGGGTAAATATTTTGATCTCAGGGCGTATGTGCTTTTTCGAATCAGACAACGAGGTTCTCGCCAGTCTTCTTATACTCTTTCGTTGCTCGGGCACATCCATTCATGATAGTTTTTCGCACGAAGGATGAACTTGGAAAGGCTGTGTTGAAGCACAATACGACAGATACCCTGGTCGTGATCGAATACCGGCATTGAGGTAGAATGGCATTACTAAGTTCGGTTGTCATGCGGTCGACATGCAAGGCACAACATTCCATGGATGTTCTCGAATAATGCAAGGGACGCAGAAGGCTTGCGAGCGAGTAGGAAGCCATGCCGCGAAACTGGGATGGGATCGCTGACGGATGCCTAGCTCGATCCAGCAAAGGGCGACAAGGAGGATTCATCCACGGCCCCATCGGCGCTTTTACCTAACAGTATAAGTAAGCATGAACCCGTCGAGTGGCCTTTGTCTTCGGCGATAACCTTACCTAAAATCGATATATTAACAGTCATTTTGGCCTTCAAGCCCGTCATGAACAGAGAAATTTATCAACTTTCGTCAGCTAGAACTCGTGCAGAGTGTTCATCCATGTAGGGGGAGTTTCGCGCCCAGGGGAGGTGGCTGACCAGATCCAGTATCAATGCCGAGGTCTCGGTACACTGCAAATAGCCGGAATTGCAAGCTAGGTACTGCCCGACGTTGAGTTCGCCCAGGATTAGAGAAGTAACCTAGATGAGTGTAGAGAAATGATCGAGGAAATATTGGAAATATCAGAGCGGCCGCACCTACCTGCTCTAGATAGCTTTTACGAGCAGCATCGCGTATTCCGAATTACTGGCGAGGTCGTGGAATTAAAGTTAGGGGGAAGCACCAACGCCAGAGAAAAGACCCTCCTACAGTAGTGGGTCTGCCATGATGGGCTTCTGGATCCCGCCAAGTCAGCGCTGTTACACAGGTGCTTTTCCCAAATCACCCCCGCCTCAACCTTCCGACATCTGGTGTCCGGCACGAGGCAATGCCTCCATCCATCCGAGCCTCAGCTAGCTACGCGTAGTAACAATCAAGTACGTTGCGTTCACTGCAATGCGTCATCAGATTCCGATCCTCATTTTAGACGGTGGACTCGGCACCACCCTCGAAGAAAAATACCACATCCGCTTCTCCAGCACCGAGACGCCGCTCTGGTCATCTCACCTACTCCTCACGGACCAGAGGACCCTGCTCTCATGCCACGAGGACTTCGCCGATGCAGGCGCGGATATCGTCTCCACAGCTACGTACCAGGTCTCCATCGCCGGCTTTGCAAACACGCGCACACTGGATTGGTCTAATGGTGTGCCACTCAATCGTGTACCGGACTTTCTGGAAGACGCAGTCATGATTGCGCGTAGCGCTCGCCCGAGCAGGGTGGCGCTGAGTTTGGGGCCGTATGGAGCTACTATTGTTCCTAGTCAGGAGTACAGTGGTACTTATGACGAAGAGCATTGTGACGTATCGGCGCTGATGGCGTGGCACTTGCAGCGGATGGGGCTGTTTTCCAAGGTGCCCAGGTTACTGAACCGGGTTGATTACATCGCGTTTGAGACGATACCGCGGTTGGACGAAGTTATGGCAATCAGACAGATGATGAACGATAATGAGCCCTGCTGGCGGCTACCCTACTGGATATCGTGTGTGTTCCCTGGAGATGACGAGGTGCTGGCACTACCGGATGGAACTCCCGTTGAGGAGGTCGTACGGGCTATGCTCAGTAACGAGGTAGCCAATGTGCTGCCGTGGGGCATAGGTATCAATTGTACGAAGGTTACGAAGTTGCCAGCTTTACTGAAAAGATACGAGGATGTGGTGAATGGCATGGTTCGTTGCGGAGATCTCAGTGGCTGGCCGAGTCTGGTTCTTTACCCGGATGGGACTAATGGCGAGGTCTATAACACAACTACGCAGAAGTGGGAGATACCTGAGGGCAAGGAACCACCGAAGGTCAGTACTACTTATCTTCACCGTGTGTCCTTGATCTATCCTGGTCCTTCAGCTGGGAATATCAATCGTGGCTGATATATACGCAGCAATCCTGGGAAACTCAAGTTGCCGAAGTCGTCGGAGCAACTCAGAGGAGGGCTAGATGGAACATGATCGTCGTCGGCGGCTGCTGCAAGACGAGCCCGGAAGACATCAGTAGACTTCGGGCTGCTGTCATCCCAACTCGTGGGAATGGCGACGCAGGGTCGCATTGAAATCGTCCCTGATCCCTGGGGCGAACTTTTTGCTAGGCAGGACTGTGGCACCTCCTGTAATTCTCTTGAACACTGTATACAAGGTGAATCTGGTGTTATTCTCTGGCCGGATTCGTTGGTGCACGGGCTGCTCTGTTAAGGATCTTGTACCGTCGGCACGTGCAGATCGACCGGCCATTCTGTCGTCAAGAGTTCGGGCCTCTTCTCAAGCTCATATTTGTGCGTGGTCCGGTGAGTGCCCTGAACACTGGGCTGTCTCACATCTTCCAATATACTATCCTCGCCTCGAGTTCAGGGCAGTTCAAGTTTGGGACCAGTTTTAGTCCTACGGTTGCACAGCTGTATATGTTGCAAGAGCTCTCGTACTTCCGAGTCGCCTCCAGGATAGAATGTTAGTTGCACTGATTGCCTATTCGGATGTACCGGGACCTCATAGCCTTCTTTAAAGGGCCTTTACTAATACTGGCTCGAATTGCGCACTGGATTGCTCGAGTCAACCCACGTGGCGCTTGAACAAATGAAGAAGTGGTTAACCAAGGCACTACAACGAGCTTTACCTTACTATTCAGTTGGTTTTGTCCTTTGCACCACGCATGTTGACGTTCCAGGTACAGTACTTCGAGCATACTGACGCAAGTGATCAGTTTATGTGGAAAGTGCGGCTGAACCTACCTGCAGGCATCTTATCAGCATCGTATGTGTAATTAATGCGAGTTACAGGATTCGCACGGCGACAAGTGTCATGACCTCATTGGCTGTGCGTGGCCCGCGCAGAGGATTTTAGTCCGAATCTTTCCATGTCCAGAACACTTCAATTCACTGACAACCTTATCGAGGCTCCTCCCCTTGGATCTAACCATAGCAGCGGATCTGGAGGGTAGGAACACTAGACTCTACCTTCCCAACTCAGCCGACATATACTCGAACCCTGGCACCTCTAAGGATCCAGTTATCCAGGACCAGCCACAATGCGGCTGATCAACGTCGACACGCTGAAGATGGAAGAATTTCCGGGCGGAGAGGAGAGCATTCCATTGTATTTGATTCTTTCCCACACGTGGACGGCAGATGAAATTTCATACCAGGAGTATATGTGGCTGCTGAACCACGAAGAAGAGGTGGCCGCTGGTATTATCAATGAGCTGCCGCCAAAGCAACGAGACAGAATCATAGCAAAAGCTGGGTTTCTCTACCAGAAGAGCGGCTACAAGAAGATCACAGACTTCGTGAGCCGCGCTCATGAGCTCCTTGAGAAGCATATGACCTCTTTCGCGATCAGCCAGGGAGGCGAGATACCACATCTATACGTCTGGATCGACACCTGCTGCATAAATAAGGAGAGCAGTGCGGAGCTTTCCGAAGCAATCAACTCAATGTATAGATGGTACAAGAAGGCGCACTTCTGCGTTGCCATTTTGAGCGATGTTTCAGGGGTTGATGCCGATCCTCAGGGCGAATTCGGCAAAAGTCGTTGGTTCACCAGAGGCTGGACCCTGCAGGAATTGCTCGCCCCAAATGAGGTAGTCTTCTACAACGGAAGCTATGGTTTTATTGGTACTAGAGACAAGCTTTCGGGACCCATTGAAGCTGTCACCTCGATCGACAGAGACTATCTTCTAGGTCCAATGTCCGGGCGAGAGTTGCACCGCGCAACGGTAGCGAAGAGAATGTCTTGGGCAGCCAGGCGGCAGACGACTCGCCTAGAGGATGAGGCTTACTGTCTCTTGGGAATATTCGACGTGCATATGCCGTTGCTCTATGGAGAAGGAGCTAAGGCATTTGTCCGCCTCCAACAGGAGATTATCAAGGCCTCTGAAGACCAGACCATTTTTGCCTGGGGGTATAAAAGGGCTATTCAGAAACAAGGATCCCTGGCTGTTTTTGCGAAATCAGCGGCAGACTTCTACAATGGCGGTGTTCTCATAGATACGCTTACCAAACATTGGCAGCGGTCGCTTCCTCCGGTCGAGATGACGAATATCGGTCTACGGATAGGGCTGACCTTGTTCAGATTATCTGAGGGCATCGGAAAGATATATGCTGCCCTCCCGGTGGTGACCAACAGAGGAGAAGTCATATGCGTGCCAATTATCTGGAGAATGCAACAAGGTCAGGGAATTGGTGATATGCCGAACGGAGAAGTCATTGAGAGGCACAGACTGGAGCGGCCAGTACCCTGTAACCTCAGCGATGTTCGTCAGGGTTGGCTGACCTTCGTCGAACGGTCTGTCGTTCTCCGGACAGTCCCACGTTTCATCTCCTGGCCACAAGCGATCGATACCTCGGAGAATTTCACAGTCACACTGAAGCCTGACGAATGGACGTGTATTTTGGAAGCATGGTCGCCTAACATAGAAGTCGAGGAACACCCGAATTCTTCCTCCGGCTGGTTACGGCTTAGGGGTGACAGCAATACACATCGATGGAGAAATTGGCCGTTATTCGTACGTGTACGCCTTAAGGATTGTACAAGGACCGAAGACCTGATAGCTGTCTCGTTTAATTTCGACCCGGTCCCCAAAATCAACTGGATCAAAACTTTCGACTGGGAGTCAGTTCGTAAAACGGCCAGCCCACCTGTACACTCCCTTCTTGGACTGTATATTTCTTCCCTCCGGGACAATGCCTCGACGATGTGGTCTGCAAGTTGGGTACCGTCGGATAAACCTGGGATTGATTTCCTGTTGCAAGATACTCGCTTGACAAGTTCTGTGGATCGTAATGGTAGATCATCAGAACGTTTGATCCCGGTGTTCTCTTTTACTATCAGCAAGAGATAGGACTGGAACAAATGGCACTGACTGACCCATACTTAGACTTGGTACCTCGGAAGATTATGATTGCTTTGAATATCATACTCAGCTATGGAGTAATTAGAGAGGGTGATATGCAGGCAGGCAGCGATGAAGTCCAATGTCCATCCAGCTCGCGTTCCACGTTTCTGGACAGCAGTCCGAGTACAGGCAACACCAACCCTCTTAGCGCCTAATTCTCCTGTCATGCCTTACTTGGTATGGTAAAGACCCCACAGGACATCATGCCTCGTACCATGAGCACCAAGAGAACCGCTACAGGACATGTATCCGGCCGATCCGACCTTCCCACCATGCATATTGGAAAACTGATCAACCGACGAATGGATGATATCAATGATGTCCAGGTTACCGATGTTGAAGTAGCCCCCGACGTGGTCAATGGGCTGGACACCGAAGGCACAGGTTCCCCACTCCACGAGCTGGTGCTGGTTGCCGGTGACGGACTCGACATTCCACTTGCCGCCCTTCTCGATGTTCTTGGCAATGTTCAAGCAGTCGTCGGCAAAGGGCGAGGCGTCGGATGTGCGGTCCAGGAAGGACGAGGCGCCGCAGGAGTTGAGAGGGGGCTGCCCATCGGGACCGCACTCAGGACAGTCATCGGGAGTAGTGTCACCGGATAGCAGAATATTGGGACTGTTGTCGTCCTGAGCGAAGCCGGTGTAGTTCACTCCGTTGCCTTGGGTGATGATGAGGCTACCGGCTTCAGGGACGGGAGAGCTCGCGGCAATGGCGAAGGACGCCGCGAGGACAGCGAGAGTCAAGGACGCACGCATCTTGATTCCTGGATCGGTCGTCAAAGCTGGAGGTTAGACTAAGACAAACGTACTTATACTGATGGCTGGCTGACTTACACTCTTCAAGTGGTTGGGGCGGGTATGGATAGTTTGTTCAAGACGGTTCTCTACCCACGAGGAAGGGGTATGTGAGAGCTCGAAGAGAAAGTAATTAGTCTTGCTGGAGGACAAAGATTATCCGTGAGGGACTCAAAGGGGGTTCGAATTGTCTGAGGGAGAGAAGATGTCGGAAGAGGAAAGGAGAAGAGATAAGAGAGTATTTGTACTTTTAGGATTTACAAACACGCTAATTCATCCAAGTGAGTGAGGTCATATAATGAATGGCTCTACTTTCCTTCATATAATGCTTCTCTTCACTTTGCCGGTGTTTAATTTGGTAACAGCGAGCGAACAGGTTTGGCTCTCACCACTGGTGACTACCTTGAGCGGCATTAGAACCGGTACGTCCTCTGATATCTCCTTCCCACGCGTTGGAAGCTCCTTTGATGAGAGCAGGTGCAGTGTAGTCACAGGGGCAGCACGTAAGAGTTTTAGATACAGTTCAAAAGGAGTCGATCAAGTACAGCTCAATCCAGATTCTGGGTGTATTAGATCATCAAGGAGAACCCTCGATAGTCATGGTACAAGACATATCATTAGCCCTTTGAAGGACACTGCGCACGGTTCATAACTCACTCCTTTCCCAAAGGCGTACCTATATTACAGCATCTAAAGTCCCCAGCCCTAATATATCCAAGCAATTATAGTGACGTGTTCCAAGCCGGCCGGCAAAACCGCCAGCGCAGGCCAAATGGAAGAAGCTATATCCAGCAGAGAATCCCAACAGAACAGCTTGGCTAGGCACTCGTGTTTAAGAAGCGCCCCCAGCAGCAGCCGCGGCGGCAGCAGCATTGGCCTTCTCAATCTTCGCCTTGGACTCTTGCTCGAGCTGCCAGAACCCGCCAATCTCCTCATAAGCCTTCTCCCACCCGGGGAGGATTTCATTCAGATCCCTCGCCGGGACATCGTCCATATCCGTACACATGGCCACCTTGGTATCCTCCGGGCGGCCCGGCCAGTACTTTGCCCCGTCGAACTTGATCCCCACGCGCACGTTGTGCGCCGGATCCTCGTCGGTCGGGGCGCGCTTGTAGTGGCGGAAGTACCCGCCCTTCTCCTCCTTGTTCCATCGCATCACCTCCAGCGCGACGGACTTGACGAGCCCGCCGTGCATGAAGGCAATCCTGCCGTCGTCCGGGTGGTGCTGCGCGAACGAGTGCCCACAGTAGTAGCCCTCGTTCTCGACCCCGACGCTGGTGAGCCACTTCTTGGGCCTGCCGAAGTCGGTCTTGAGTGCGTGCCACGCGAAGCGGAACATGTCCTTGTCGCCCAGCAGGAACTCGTTGTAGTACTGCCCGTGCTCGTTATTCAACCAGGCCGCGAGCTGCAAGTGGTACCAGTAGCGGCGCTTGTCGATCAGCAACTGGCCGCTCTCCTGCTCGTACTCGTTCATGCGACAGGGGGTGTTGGTGATGGCCCAGGCTGGGTTCTGGGGCCGCGAACGCGCGATGTCAGGCCAGAACACGGTGTGGTACTCTTGGTAGACCTGTGAGTCGAAAAGCGACGCCGGGTCAATGACAGGGATGTTGTCCGAGTCGAGGAGTAGGGGCTCGGCGAATTTGGAGTTGACCAACGCAGCTGGCTTGAGCTGGTAATTGATCCAGAAGCCGTCCTTCTTGACCTTTATAATGTTGTGGCCTTTCGAGAGGTCGTTGAATGTCATGGGCTGGTACATGGAGGCCAGCTCCAGCATGTTATCTTCCGACATCTCGTCATCCCAGTAGTGTACCTCGACCGGGATCTTGGACTCGAGGACCTTCAGTCGCCGAAGGACCACCTTCAACCGCATCTTCGTATCATGGTTTCCAGCAAGAATGACGATACCCTTGCCCTCGAATTTGTCTTTCACCATCTCCCATGGTATCATCTGCCCATCCACATACGCCTGCCACTGCTTCCGGCGCGTCTCGATCTCCTCATCCGACCTATCCTTGACAACCCAATCGACATCGCTGTTGTACTGGAAGTCCACGGCATCTTCAAATGCCCATGTACAAGTTGCCTTGGCCTCGGCCATTGTGACGCCCTTGAGACGAGTCACAGCCTCGAAATGGTCGCGGAACGAGTCGGCCCACGGCAGCTTATGCGCTTCGGCCACGAGCTGCGCACTCGAGGGCAATCTGTAGGGTTGATCCCCATCGCTTCCCGACTTCGCGTCATCCTGTGGCCGCGAACTGGGCGGTGATTTGTCGGAGCCTAGGTTTGGCGGTCGTATGTCGGCGATCGCATCGCGGCTCTGGAAAGTGAAGAAAACGATGACGAATGCTAAGGCCACGGCCAGAAATATCCGCGGCCGCTTGGATACGACCATCTTGGGTGTTTATCGCATTAATAGTCTCGGTCGGTATGACGGAGAGTCGTTGTTGCGCATTCTGCAACGACAAGAGTGCGCCAGATCGCGAGGTCAAAGACGTGAAAGTCGATCGAATTGGATTGTGGGTCGGCACTAGAAAGGAGATGGGAATTCCTTGGATTTCAAGGATCTGCCAAGGCTTCGCCGCAGAACGATAACACTGATCTCCAACCCCTGAAGCCTCGGAATTTGCTTGTGATCGAGTTCGGATGCGGGGTACGTACCTGCTGCCCAATACGTACCAGCCAACTTAGCTTCATGATCTCCAACTACCCTTACTTCACAGTACTTAGAACCCAGATACTTGCCTTGCAACTACATATCACGCCTCGGCCCAGACCTACTGTGATAAGTCTTCGATATTTTCCAGGCTCAGCAGAGGAAGGACTTCCCAGCTGTTGTTAATTCCCTGCTTCACTCCTCTCCACGCTAAGGTACCACAGTATGCACGTAAATCGCGTTTCAAGTTTGTGCGCACCCTTCGTGCCTGCAAGACATACGATCTCGAGCTGGACAAGTTCTGACGACAATAGAACAACCCGCTATCCCACCATGCTTCTGGTGGAACGACTGTGTCTTCGGCACAATCCAGCTTCTTTGTCGATTCAGTCGAAACGATCAGCGGTAGATTTAGGTGGAGCCAATTTCTGGTTAACGGCCTAATACGGCTAGTCATGTTTTTGTGCCCCTCACACAAGGTACCGCAGTACCTGTCGATGAAATCCAGTCATATGCATCATCACTTCTACTGTCTATACGCGGCCACAAGCGTCCAACCAGTGGCAAGGGCGATTCTCATATGATGGCCCATTTGCCCCCTAACAGCAGAAGACGTGAAAAGCCCGTCTTAAGCTGCATCTTCTGCAGAGGACGCAAGTGAGTTGAGCTTTCCTCGTTTGAGGTACACCCTTTCGCTGACCAATCGTGCTTTAGGCTGCGATGCGACAGGGAGTCGCCATGTGGAACTTGCCTCCAGCGTGGAAGAGCGGCAGAGTGCACTTATCTCACTTCGGAGCACGAGCGGAGAGCTGCGATTGACTATAGGCCTCATCATGGCCGAGCGGAGGCACGCCAGAGATTTGCTCGCCTTGAGAACCTCGTTATGGAGATGCGAGATAAAGAATTGGCCGGAGGCTCGAGACAGACGTCAGCTGATACAGTTGCTCCCAGCCCAGCTGTCAGTAATGCTCGGCCATACGCGCCTCTTGTTGGAAGTCTAGCAGACGACATGGGTAAGTTGAGCATCACAGATGACCACGCGGTCTATACAGGCAGTTCGCATTGGGTCACGATATTGGAGGACGTAAGTATCCTTTTCAAGAAGTTGAAACATGTTAGGTGAACAACGTGGTGACATGTACTAGATTCGACGGCTCAAAGACGAGCTTTCCAGTGGCAGCGACGAGTACTCAACGAGCTCTGCCAGTCCTGAACCTACCTTGCTCGATGGTAGCGCGGCGCAACCCCAACAAGCCCCGAAAATGTCTCTTCTCAGCGGTGGGCCATTTCTCAAGAAGGAAGAGATCTTGGCCATGCTACCTCCACGCAAAGATGTCGACCGACTTGTCTTTAACTTCTTCAATCTTTTCGACCCGGCACCCTGTAAGCTCGACCGCGCAATCATTTGCCCTGACATATCTGCTGACGTGCAACTGTGCTCTATCAGTCCTCCTATATCGTAAACAGTTTTTCGCAGAGGTAAAGTCTTCAAGTTGCTTTTGGAAGACTAGGTGCTGATGAGTCCTCAAAGTACACAAATTTCTGGGATAATCCGATGGCTGTCCCGATCATGTGGCTGGCGCTCTTATTCGGTGTCATGAGCATGTCTACTCTTCTTCAGCAACGGGATGTCCAAGCTGCTGGTTTAGACACAGCAAAATCAGATGCGGCTCTGGACACTTACCGAAATGCGACGGTTCACTGCCTCATGGCAGGTGATTATCTGCAGCAGAGCCGATATACCATAGAAACCCTATCGCTACACTTTGCGCTTATTCACAACTACAGTCTGGATGCCCCTATCGGCAATTGGATCCTTCTAGGTGTTATCATTCGTATAGCGATGCGTATGGGACTGCACCGCGACCCTTCTCACTGGCCGAATATCCGACCGCTGCAAGCAGAGCTTCGGCGGCGGCGCTGGATCATGTTATACCAGCTGGACTTTTTTACTAGCACACAATTCGGATTACCGCGCATCATTAAGGACTCACAGTGTGATATTCGTCCTCCGGCACACTTACTTGAACATGATCTGGGCCTCGAGGACAACGAACTACCACCAGAACGACCCAGGAATGAGCCGACTGCCCTTTCCTTCCTAATCGAGCGAAACACCCTCATTAAAGTAGCGGCCGAGATATACGACACGACAGAGGCAGGCCCTCAGTCACCTGCCACCATCGCTGCGTTAGAGGCCAAACTCCAGAGGGTTATTGAGGCCTTGCCCGAATGGTTGCAGCATAGGTCTTTCGAGTCATCACTTACAGAAACACATTCCACTAAAACTATTCTTCAGCGGATGTTCATGGACATAATCATACATAAAGCTACGTATCTCCTCCATCGGCGCAGTTTCGTCAAAGGCTCTAGCGCAGAGGATAGCGCAAGGTCCAACGAGATATGCGTCAGGGCTGCCCTCGCGATCCTTGCACATCAACGGAGGATGAGGGAAGAGGCTAGGCCTGGCGGCATAATGTACAACATCCGCTGGAAAGTGTCCTCGTCTCTCAACCATGAGTTTATGCAAGCTACCATAATGCTCTGTTTTGCCCTGAGCAGACCCCTCGACGAACAGTCTGGCACGGAGACTCTGCGGCGGCGGAACGACATCGTAGAGGCCTTGACGCACGCCAAGAGTGATTGGGAGGAGATCACAGACCAATCTGTCGACGCAAAAAGGGCAACGGAGGTCATTGCCGCGGTATTACAACAGAATTCGAACAGCGCAGACGCACAAGTGACCGCGCCTGCTGCAAACGGTAAGATTCACGTCGGCTTGGTAAAATAATCTGTGGACTAATTTTAGTTTGCTAGAATCCTTTGACTCGACGGCCGGAATCCCCGAGCCTAACTACTTCGGCACTTTCGACTATAGCCAGGGAATGACTATGGATGCTCTGGATCCATCGTTTTTCAGCGGTGACCATGGACTATACGGATATGAGAATATGTTCGATGATTTTATCCCGGAGCAAAGCAACTTTGTGTCGCCATTTTGAATAGGACTCGATGAGTGTGAGTATTTATTTTGTATTGTACCCTGTGATGATGATGTATGGCTGTGCTTGAGCTGACGCCCGTACAGTCAAGTTCACATATCAACGGCATAGAGCTATTCCAGCACGCAGACATAGCCGCCTGACCCCTATACCTAGGCTTAGGGTTATGCTGTTCAAGAGTCGTTTATGACTAGCGACTACATCTACAACAAAGTCACTTGCTACTAGTCGCTTCAGCGAGTCTAGGCCAGCAATTAGCACATCTCCGCTCCGGCCAAAAGGGGCAAATGAAGTTAGAATTCATAGCCTCCAGGTGCTTGTATTATTGATAATCTCTACTCTATTACCGTCAGACCCATATCTATCTCTACTGTTGCCTATGCCCTGAACGCGGAAGGAAAATAAAAGTGTACGACCATGATTCGCCTATCAGCAGCCAATGCAGGAATGGCAAAGGTCCCGGACCCGAGCTCCCGTGAACGAACCCCGAAAGCGTATCTTGCGGCGTGTGATAATGCTGTCATAAAAGCTCAGTAGGTATCCGGTTTTCTCCGTTCAGCGCGCAACTGGGCAACAGATCCCTCATCCGCAGACGTCAACTGCATATCTGAGTGCGCCAGATGCTCCTTAATCTTGCTGGGGTATCTCCAAAAGAACCAGGACATAGTGAGGAGCATCAGCGCACCGTCGAAGACATACAGTGGCCACTCAGTACTCAGCAGATACCCATCCGAACCCCCCACGTATTCCACAACGCGGAAGATATTCCGCACCATGACAAAGCTCGAAGTGATATAGAGCATGTTTAACGTCCCCTGCCAAGGAACTTGAGTCCACGTGGCCGAGGGCCCGCGTCGGCGAAACCGGATGTTGAAGTGCAGGCCGGTGACGATGAAGAAGGCGAACATGATGACCTGCAGGACCAAGCCGCCGACGACAACGTTCTCGCCCGCCTTCATGCTGTCGGCTTTGCCCTGCACCATGATGCCCGCACCGCCGCCTTGGACAAGGAAACTGGCCACGTCGCCGGCGACGAAGACTTTGGTTAGCCAGCGCGGCGGGATGATGCTGTACCGGTCGGCCTGCACGGCGCGGATGAGGCGGCCGAGCGTCATGTACAGCGACGCCGCGAAGAGGACGGGTGCGAGGAGGATGAAGATGGATTGGATGATGTAGGGGATCAGTTCGCCCGTCGCGTTGCTTGCTGCTGCACGTCCGCCGTAGCCTATTATCTCGACTGTTGGGGCGGAGAGGTGTCAGAAAGTGGGATACAGGGAGGTCTGGCAGAGGATAACTTACAGAAACCGCCGATGACGAAGGGCAGACAGAACCACATTCGGGTTTGGATCATCCTCCTCAGGTGCGCTGCTGTTGCGCCGGCAAAGAGGATGGCGAATACGATGGCTGCTGCGATGCTGGGCACATAGTGCCATAGATAGTAGCCCTGGTGCGGCTCCAGGGTCGGCATCTTGGTATAGGAGAGCGTTTTTCGCCGGATAACTTCCTGGAAACTCAGCCGTGACTATCTCGTCTAGTTCTTGGGTCGAATATGATTAAGTTTTACCTGCGAAAAGGGAGCGAGAGGTGACTTGGAAGATGGCATGTCTGGAGCCTGCAACTCATCGAGATGGCAAATAGGGGATCTGACCTTATAAGGACCACGCACATCGAAACATTTTTGTACTACATAGCGCCAGACTAAAATTACACGTATTCACCAGTTCAAATAGACCCCATATAGGAACAGATAACGGATGCCATCGCTTTCTTATGGTGGAGGCGCAGCTTGAAAGGGGAATTACACGTATTAGCTAATACGCGTATTCAGCATGGTATCCACAATTCTCAACACCGCAATCTCAGGTCGTGCCAAAACACTCGCAACGGTGATTGACCCCTGTATCTTAGTCGAATGATAGCGAACACGGCGGCGCGAAACGATGCTCGTAATGCGTCTTTGATTACGCGTACAAAAGGCAGTGCCGTCACATCGTAGTCGTCGTTGTTCTGCGTCACCAGCAGTCGTGGACGGTTGGAATTGAACGGCGACCACGCAACTCAGCTCAACCACCACTAACCTCGCCAGTCACCTCCCAACCCTCGTCATCTTTGGACAACAACGTCTCAATCATCTTCCATCTCCCATCCCATTCCCAGTACGAAAACCACCCGTCTATCCCCTCGGTAATCATGTGCATCCTCCCCCCAAAGCTGCCCTGCACCAGCCCCCAAACATGTCTCACCCCCGTGCCCACCGCCTCCGCCATCTCCCACTCCCCTCCCTCCGTACCGTCCCATCTCCAGTGCTGGACGCCCCCGTCAACAGCAACGACGACCTGAAGCCCACCGGCGCTCGTCTCGTTAGCGGTGTCGAAGAAGTCCTGTATCATCACCGGCGGGGTGGACCCGACGCCGGAGCCGAACAGCGCGCCTGCGCTCCATGCCGCGCCGTTGCCCGGCCGGGAGAACAGCTGCAGACGACCGTCTGCGCGCACGGCGACGAGGTACAGCTTGCCGCGCGAGGAGGCGGAGTAGATGTTTTGGTCGATGTTGGAGACTACGAGGGACGGCCCGCTCTGGGTGACGTTACTGGCGATGAGGGCGGTGTGCGTCCAGGTTTCGGACAGGAAGGGTTGGCGGTACTGGGGGGCTGTTAGCTTGACTGGACGTCCTGGCGACTAATTTGATGCAGGGAACCTGGACTCACCTCGTTCAGCGTGCCGTCCGCGTGCCGCACGACGAGGACCAGCGCCGAGTCGTCGTCCTGGGCCATGCCGGGAAAGCCGTCAATTTCTCGCCCTTCGATCGCCGACACTCTTGCCCAGGTTCTGTTCGCTTGGCTGTACGACCATTGCTGGACGCGCTTATCCGTATCGACAAAGACGGCGGCGAAGTCCCGGTCGGCAGAGGTGCCGACGATCACCGGCTGTCCTGCTACTGCTGGCCTGCTTCCGTCTCCAATGCCACGAGAAGCCAAGCTCCATTTCCCCGTCGATCCGTCGCGCGATACATGCGCGAACGAGCCTCCGGACGAGTTCGACGCGAGAACCAGTTCGAAGTCCCGATGCGTTTCGCCGTTGCCGCTCTGCAGCAGACTCCCGCCCTGGTGGCGCTTACGCGACCACGGGTCCGGATCGACGTTGGCGATGCCGTACTTGGCCCATCCGTCGATGTTGGCCTGCCCGTAGCCAAAGTACACGAACCCGCGGTCGCCCCAGCCGGGACCCCACGAGTTCTTGATTATCCACGCCTCTTTACCGTCGTCGTACCCGACTACGAGGGCGATGTGGTTCCCCGACGTGACCGCCCCGTCGCTGACCTTGTACACGGGCGTGTCGTCGCTCAGCTTCCACGACTGGAAGTCGGAGTACAGCTCGAACGTTGCCACGACGGGGCCGTACTCTGCCACCCACCGCTTCTGGTCGTCCACACTCCCGAGAGCCTGGGCCGCGGGGATGCGCGTCGCCCTGCCGGACCGGTCGGCGCAGGGCGCGTACCCGTGCGGCGTGGCGTGGTACGGCTCGCAGGGCCAGTCCGCCACGCCTGGAGGGGGAGCCGTGGTCGAGTTGATGTAGGCGGACCCAACGCCGGCGAAGAAGGCGAGCGTGTCCTCGGCGTTGCCGACGCTCTCGCAGGCGGCGCCGACGGCGTCGTGCACGTCGGCTTCGCTGCGCTTGCTCCAGTGGCCGTGTTCGATGCGGATGGCGGACTCGACCAGGGCGGTCACGGCGAAGGCCCAGCAGGCTTGGCAGACGCCTTGGTTCTGGGGCGCGGTTAGTTGCGATGGGGGGTGGGTGCGGGAAGAGAGTGAAGTTTTACCTGCGGTGTGGTGATGTAGTTCATCCCATCCCTGTTTCTCCAGTCGACGAGTGTCGGTGTTGTTGAGTTGTCGTCGGTAGTCACTTTGGCGGCATACCTGTTAACTGTGCTGGCGTCATTGGAATCTGTGAGGACGGGAGGGATGTGCAGCGGAGGCGATATCGATGACCAGTCGATAGCTGGAACCGAACTCGCCGGTACTGGGACAGGAATGCCTTCTCCCCATGGCAGGCGATGAGGGCTTGTTCCTGGAATCTCCGACCCGTGGGTTGACGTCGACAGGACCTGATGCAATGGTGAGTTGGTGGGTTTCTTTCTTTGAGCAGTTGCCTCCTTACCAGAAACAAGGTCCATGCTCGCCAACGAGGTTGCGCGGACGGATTCATCCTGACTCCTTTGCTTATCTTCATTCCGACTATCGTGCCCAATCCAACCTGCAGTCAGTTGCACGGGCATCTTATGTACAACGACTACTTCACAGCGCACCGGGACGGCAGCTTGGTGCGAATCCACTGCAATCAATGTCAGAGGAATATCCCGGTAGGACAATCTATTATGCATTTGATCCCTATAATGGCTCTATCCAAATACGGAACTACCCTGCGGAGGCATTCCTAATGGCATGGTTTCGTTTGTCCACAGTAGCCATAAGGAGCGGCGCCGATTGAACCTGACCAGGAAGCAGGCATTGGAATTGGTTATAAAGGCTATTTGTCCTGGGACCTTTGAGTCCTGGGCCATCACTTTGCTCGAAACGAGATTGTCGTAATCCCGTTTCAGCCGTCAGATCTCCCGTCTGGATATCCGGGGAACGTCTGTGGGGAAACCAGGTCTTCTCGGGGCGACACTGTCCGCGGGACCGCTGATCGGCGCTGCATACTGCAAATCCCCAGAAACATGTCATCCCGTCTCGATTGAGCTTTCGCGAAGGTGATGATTGCCTGGGGACCCAGTGGTCACCTCGGTCGAGGGACCTTCTTCCTCTCAAGTCGTTTTAGTTCGGCGGCAGCTTGGAGATTCTGTCGCAGGACTAATTTCTGGTTTTCTTCCTCGGCTTTCTCCCGCCGTGCGACCCATCGACGGCTGTCTTCCCGGCGCTGTGTCCTCTCCTCCATCTCCCTCTCGCGGTCCAATTGCTCTCGCAGCTTCTTGTTGGCCTTGTTATCCGACCGCCGCACCTTGACCACATCCGAAATCTTTTGCTCCCTCACCGTCGGCTTGCCTTGCTTGCGATGTATTACGTCGTCTATATACCGCTCCCTAGCATTCCGCTTCCGGGTCTCCACGCTCAGCGGAAGGCCAAAAAGCTGCACCGTCGTAGTAGTGCCGTCCCGGAGTTTCAGCGTCTGCGCCGGATGCCGGTCATCCAGCCCTTCGCCGAGCTTGTAGCTGAAGCTCCTATACGCCGGCCCACTGAGGACCTGTGGTCCATAACAGTGACCTAGCAGCTCAGATTCCACCGCATAGCGAACGTGCACCAGGAAGTTGGTCTCGAAATCACGTATCGACTCCCTCACCACGCTGCCGGACGTGAACGAGCTGACATCCACCTCCTTCCTCGAAAGGCAGTACAGAGTCTGCAGCTTGGGATAGTCGAGCCACTGCCCCTTAAAGTCCTTCCCGACGTTGAAGTAATTAAGCTTCTCCCAGCTGAAGGACTTGAGGAGCGGCAGGGAGGCGCCCAGCCGGTCGAGGTACCCGCAGTGGTCGACGTGCCACCAGCCGTAGAAGGGGTGCACCTCGAGGCGCTCGAGCCCCTTGCAGTCGGCCACGGTGCGCCAGAACAGGGCCGTCTGCTCCTTGGTGCAGACGCAGGTGCCGCCGTAGGGCTGGTTGAAGGCCCAGACCATGGACATGACGCTCACGTGGCGCAGCAGGGCGCGGTACTCGGGCCGGAGGACGGTGCCGACGTCGCGGGTGAACTCGTGCGCCTGGCTGAAGCAGTGCGGGTTCTCGGCCCAGAAGATGGGGGCGGCTTCTTGGTGGATCTGCCGGTTGGCGAGCAGGAGGCCGAGGCCGGTGCGGCGGACGCAGGTGCAGGTGTGAGTGCTGTAGGTGAAGAGGGGCCGCTCGAAGACGTTGCAGGTCCGTGGGCTGTGTTCGCAGGTTGGCTTGTGGCGGCGCGACCATTTTATCGGTTGTACGAGGGTGTAGGTGTAGATGACGTCGCGAATCTCGCGTGGCAGGCCGAGGAAACCCTTTTTGGGGGTGAATGGGGGAATTATGGTGAGTTCTTTCGGGGGCGGCATGGTGATGTGAGCTGTAGTGCAAAATACAGATTAGGTATTATTACTTGGACATCCGGAGGATGCTCATCGGGAACATATGTATAGGTTGATTGACGGTGATCTCGATATCCAAAAATTCGAGCAGCGTAGCCGTCCCAGGTGAAGTTGACCACGAAAGCTGGACGGCAAGGGCGGAAGCGCGGGGTTCTCATGGTGGTTATAAATCCCAATGACCTGGACCACCATCACAGGGAACGTCTGCTGGAACAAAGGTGGGTGGACTCAAGGCTAGGCAGCTCACTGCAGCAATGTGCAGTAAAGTGCAGCATCTAGCATGCAGAGGACAGAGTGCATCCAATAAGAGCCGCCGACCGCAGGTGATTGAGTCACCCTCCCAAGCCGCTGATATGTTATCAGTTCGTGGGCTGTTGAGCAGTTGAGGCAGCCAAGGGCTCGGGCTCATTGGTCGCCCTACCTTGATGCAGCGTGGGAGGAAGGTACCGACCTGCCGGCCGGACGCCGCTTGCCTTGTAGGCAATGCAGTTAGTCTTGAGTCAGATGATGGGATCATGATTGGGTTGGGGTGTTCGAGATGCCATCGGTGCCGCGCTTAGCAGCTATAAATCGCTGCATTTCCGCACCCGCTCTGTTTATATCAAGATAAATGCATGCCTCCCTATTGACTTGGGTAATTTGGTTTTCTGCGTCACATACCTTAAGCGGTTTGATCTGGCGTGCAGCTTGAAGACCATGGAAATGGTAGAGGCTCATGACGAGCTCCCTGCCGTTGCGCCTTCCTTTACCAATGCCTATTTTGACACCCTGGAACACAGGCTGCCGCTCCCTCCTCATTGCACCAACTCCACGGCAGGAGGTGTCAACCTGCCTCTGCTTGCTCCCGTCATCCCTGTCATGTTCCTCCTCCCTTTTTCACGTTAATATGTTGCAAGTGCCTGTATCGACAGGAGCTATATAACCTGGAAGTTATGGTACAGGGCTTGTATCTGACCTGTCATCAACCTGCCTAGTTAGAGACCAGCCTTCGGAACAGGAGATGCAGTGTTTTGAAGTTCTGGGTTTCAGAGGTCTAATTGTGTCTACAGCAATGCCGTCTTCTTGAGATCAATAAGGTACTTAATAGCCTATGAACCGTCGCAAAAACCTCAACCATCACTCTCCCAGAACCCCGCCGCGGCCTCAACATCATCCACATTAATCAGATCCACACCGGCATCCCAAAGCGTCCTCCAAACCGCATTCCGCGTCCCGACCGGCCACCCGGGCAGGTCCCAGTACCGCACCTGGATGCCCTTGGCGTGCGCGACCTCAACCTGGCCCCTCAGCGTCTCCAGCTGCGCGGCGCCGAGCGTCCGGTTCCGCACCTCGCCAAACACGGCGGCGAAGTCTCCGCTGGCGATGGGGCTGACCTCCGCCGTCACGTTGGAGAAGGTCGTGTTCAGCGACGCCACGGGCGCGTCCCAGAAGTAGTCGCGCGGCGCAACGGGCTGCACCAGGTCCAGCGGCGTGTTGCCCGTGCCGATGACGGTCACGGGGCCCGGGACGACGGCGGTGCCGTTGTAGCTGGTCAGGTAGCCCGCCTGGCGGAGCGGGTCGAGCGCCTTCACCACGGCGGGCCAAGTGGCGGCGCCATCGGTCTTGAGGTCGATCCAGAGGTAGAGCGTCTGCCCGCTGGCGGTGTCGAAGACGCCGTTCTTCGTCGGGGAGGTCACGAAGCTGGTATTGGGGTTGAGGGAGTGCAGGACCGAGAGGATGGGCTGGATGTACAGGCTGTCCAGGGTCCGGTTGGGCGATAGGGCGCTGATCTCGTGGCCTACGTAGAGGGTGCCGTTGATGAGCGAGACGTCGGCCTCGACGCTCACGGCTCCGACCGAGAGGGCCGTGTAGAAGGGCACTGGACGCCAGTAGTCGTTGTGCGAGTGCAGGGCTTTGGGGATTATGCCCTGGGTTAGGGAGGTGGGGTAGGTGTAGTTGCCTGTTCCGGCCTGCGAGAGGATGGACTGCAAAGCGCTGTTCTGCGCCGTTGCTGCGCCGGCGAGGGCGAGGAGAGATGGGACTCGCATTCTACGTAGGATATACACTTGGTCTCAGGACTAAATTACTATGACTTGAATATGCCATCAGCTTTGGAAGAGGGCAGCACGGAGCATTTGGACCTGTTTATACGCAGTCCGAAGGAAGACTTTCTGTCTTGGCGGACCGGGAGCGGGGTTGCAGCCATCCCAGCGTCACGTCAATCAAGCCTCCATTAGAGGTGTTTAAATGTCACACGTGCATTGCCGGAATCCTATTAAAACAAACAAGGAACGTTACCTGCAACACGTGAAAGGATTCAGGCTCCAACAACTCGCGAGCTCCAAGGATCAGCAACCGAGTACGCTGCCACCGTGTCTGGGCCGTCTGTGGAAGGATGCCGCCGGAATATGTGGGAATCGATATTGCTTCTGCAGCAACTCGATGCAAAGAGCCTAAGACAGGATACTCGATGCCCAGGATATACCTGCACAACCCCTTGATGCAGGCTCTATGGTCTAGTGATCATCCTCACTCCGTTCCGATCCCGAAGGACTAGATTCGGTTCAATGCCCCGGCACCGTGGAGCTCTCTGTTCGTGTACTGGATCTCGTCATCCTCGTCCCCGCCATCATTGATGCACGTCGTCTCCATCACGTCTTCCCCGTCGCTGTCCGACATCTCCGACTCGGTGTCTTCCCTCTTGCGCTTCGGCGGAAGGGGCGGCAGTCGCCCGAGCTTGCGCCACGCGCACCGCCTGACGCTCTCGTGGTTCGTGCCGATGAGGAAGAACCGCGGCCCCGAGTAGTCTGCAACCAAGTGCTCGAGACCGGTGCCGCGGATCAGAGCGCATGCGCCGGGCTGGTATGTCACCTTGAGGTTCAGCTGCGGGATGCAAAGATGTCCGCCTAATGTCACAATGTCAGCGAATGGAGGATCCTTGCCTATTGGAGAATATGGAGGCACATACCGGTATATCTACCAAACGTGCACAGGCCCGCCAGGCCCCCAGCAACGTCGTTCTTGTCCTTGTGCCGCTGTGTATACTCGTTGACTCCAAAGGCGAACAGGCTGATTAATGGCTCTGGATCGTCCATCGGAAGCTTTACCGTCTCGTCGGTATTGGCTAGGATGTCGACGCAGTCCTTGTAATATCCAGGATCCAACGGTTGAATGAGGAAGCGAATTAAGGCGGCTACCTTTCCTAAGGCCGCGCGAGAAAATTTAGGAAGCAACAGCGGTGGATAGTCAAACTTGCGTGGAAACGACGTACAGTCCCGCGTCCGCTTGATGTAGCGGCCGTGAGGGTCACCTTGCGCAGACCAGCATCCATAGTGAGCAACAGCCATCTTGGCATTGGGTAGTGTTTCAACCGTGGCCTTGGATGGGTCAAGCTCAGGGTGGAGTTTCCTGATGTAGTTGTCCACAACATGTCTAGTCGATTCGGGGAAGGGAAGCGGCGTGAAGAAGGACCACATATCAAGGCAGCGATCCAGGACGTTGGTGATGTGCTCGCCAAGGAGGGCTTGGGCGAGATGTTCGACATTTGCAAAGATGACCTGGTTATTTCGGTCGACGGCTATGAATATGTCTTCCTTGGTATGCTCTCAAACATTTTTTGCGGCTCGCTGATCCACCAGGTACGATCGGAAGTAGTCAGGATATCTTTTCCGGCTCTTCCAAGCGTCGTGCCAGTTGTGTTTGACTACTGCAAGCTGAGACTTGAGTAATGGGTCGCCATCAACCCGGTCATTCGTGGATTGTTTCCTTGTAGCTTCCCGCTGCTCTGGGGACATGTGAAGCCAGAAGTGCTCCTGCGCGGCCATACGCAGCTTCGAGAAGGCCCCAATGTCTTTTCGGGGTTCGGTCGATGTACGGTTAAGCACTTTGAACCCTTCTAGGTACTCGAAGTCCTTGAAATCATCTGTAGCTAAGCAGTTCATCAACAGCTGTGCCATCACATACTGCGTCACTGCTGGCGTCATCTCAGCTTCCTGTAGCTGTGCTTCGGTGTTCTCCTTCGAGGCTTTGGCTCTGGCCGAGCGGTTGTATGTTGTCTCATCAGTAACGTCGAGGTCTTTGCATTGCATCAAGCGGACAGATTTTGCGCCCAGTCCGAAGGTAATAACAAGTTCTTCTGGGTTATTGAGAATGATCTTGTACGTCTTGTCAACAGAGAAAGTGCTGGAAATGTCCGTCAGGGACTTGGTTGGAATTGTTTCCAGCAATGACTGTAGTGCCACAACTTCCTCGACGTCACGGATATTAGCTACAAGTAGCTCTTCAAAAAGAGGTGACATGACATCGATCTTGAGCGCAGACCTGTTAGCCGCAATTATCCAACTCGAAGAAATCGGGATGAGTCTTACCATACGCTCGTCTTCACCGTGGGCGACGTTGCCGGCCCAGGAACACCACACACCAAATGGATCTCCCTGGATGACTGGGCATCTCTTACCCAAGCTAACGAGTTGCGTCTTATCTCTCTCCTCCTCACTGAGCTTGCTGAGCGGTTTGATGCGTCTGGAGGCTTTGCTGGACTCGTTTCGCTCCCCGAGAAGAAATTCTATGGTCTCCTGCTCCGGAACCGAGTCCGGGGCATTTTCACGACTGAATGGCATTTTGCGAGGGAGGTGAGTGAAGTGGAAGCAGCGAATCGACGGGCTCTTTTGCAGATGAGAAGTCGGAGGAGAGTGCGGGGAGAGGATGGAGCAAGCCAGTGACACGACTGAGCGGTTGGGAGGGCCTTCATGTAGGTAGAAGAGTGCAGCTGAGAAATAGTCTGCCACACTGGTCAGGTAGAGGCGTGAAGAAGCGAATCATCAAGCGGGCCATCAGGGGACCGCGTGTTGAAGACGAGATGACAAGTTCTTGGGCCTGTGACACCAGAAAGCAGTGCGTCGGGTCAGAGACCGGCTACCTGCGGTGAGCCACCTTGCATCCAAGTGAAGAACCTGGTTAGCTGGATTTAAGAGACCAAACGGCAACAAGGCGCCAGTGTTGAAACCATGTTGGCACTGTGGTCCTTTGTGATGAGAACCGTGCATTGTCATCTGTATCATGTTTCTGACTAGTAGATACCTAGTGATGACGGCTTTGCACACATAAGACATAAGACACCTGGCGGAACAGGGGTAGGGACAAAATAAAAACATCAGATAGCACAGTGTCAAATACAGACCGCCATACAGGCTGTACAACAGTAGGTATTTGAACATACCTATTACTATTCTGCACCTTACCGAGGACAACACGGCCGACCACTTATTGGCAAATAGAAACACGATACCCTGTGAGGTTTAGAAACCAAAAAGGGAAGGGGGAAAAAAGAAAAGAAAAAGAAAAAGAAAAAGTTGCGCAACTGGGTGTTGAACTCACGACTGGGAGTTCTGACCCGACGCCGGAACGGGCGTTACTACCGACGCCAGGACATTCCCTAATGGCCATGCTGCTACACCAGGAGGACCTGGTATTGCACCCCAGCTGCGTGGAAACTACTTCTGGTATCCGGCCTTGTATACCACAGCCGACCCGGGAAGCGACAGGTAAACATTGCATCGGGCTCAACATCAGCTACCTAATCAAACAAGACCTGAATGCAACTTTTCTACCAGCCGCTTGGTGCCAACATGTCGCTTCCGACTCCCAGAACGGCGAGTATATGCCCTCTGGCATAGGTACGAGCATTGTCAGTCTGTGCAAGTTCGATTCATGTTTGCTCAAAGATGATTAATGAAACTGCGGCGTTAAGTTTCACCGGCTTGATAAGTGTTCCTTTCTTGAAATGTTGCCCATGACAAATGGAGTGCAATTATCCCGATGTGACCACCTCGTCGTCCTATTACATCATCAAGGGAAAGCACGGTGGCACGGCTGAATTGTTTTCCCTTGCACATCGAAATTTCTCGAGGGCTTCAAGCATTCAATCACCTTACATAATCAGCATAGGTAGGGAGAGATATATTGTGCATCCCAGCCTAAGGTATAGGTATATAAGGGACGATTCTTGAATGATTGAGATGTAGACGCCCAACACCAAAGAGAGGGTAAAAAAACCGCTTATTCTATCTATTCGAGCACTGAAAAGACTGTCTGGAAATTCGCTCTTCGCTGCTGACAATGAGCCAAAGATTCCCTTCTGTCGCACTGATAGGGGTAAGTTTAGTCTCTTGTAACTTCTCAGTCATGGTTTGGCAACAATGAAGCCCTCTAGCTGACAGATAAAGCAAAGGCAACAGGAAACGTGGGCCGCCTGATTCTCCAGGCTCTCCTGGAAGCGCAGCCACCTTTCCAGTCAATCACTGTCCTAACCAGATCTGCCGCGTCTGACGTTGGGGCGAACAGACTCAACGTCCACCTCCGGACTGTCGATTACTCGTCGCGGGATTCCCTGGTGGCAGCGTTGAAAGGCATCGATGCTGTCGTTTCAGCCATTGCAACACAGTCAGTTGACTCGCAAAAGGCCATAATCGATGCGGCGGTCGATGCTGGCGTCAAGTTCTTCATCCCGTCGGAGTTTGGCCTGGCCAACACTCACCCTCTCCTGCAGCGGGATTTCCCGATATTCGAGGACAAGACCGTGATTCAGGAGCATCTCGAAGGCTACCGCCGCCAGGGTAAGCTCGACTATGCCCTGATCTTCGTCGGTCTCTTCCTGGACTGGGGTATGGATGGCTTCGTCATAGATGTAAAGCAGCGAAAGGTCGGTTTCTGGGACAACGGCGAGCGTCCCATCTCCATGACGACTATGGCGAGCATTGGTAAGGCGGTTGTCGGAGTTCTCGAAGGAAAGGTGCAGGGGAAGAGGGAAGTGAGAGTGAAAGACATCAACATCTCGCAGAAGCGCTTGTACGAACTGGCTACGGAAGTTGTCGGGAAGGACGGATGGGAAGTCAAAACGATTGACACGGCCCGGGCAAAGTCGATTGCGTCCGAAAAGCTCGCGAAGGGCACCGCTGGTCTCGATGACATCTACGCATTCGTTTACCGCGCTTCCACGGCCGAGGAGTATGGTCAGCCGTGGAAGTCCGATGAAGATGACAGCGAGGCCCTTGGCCTCGGGCCTTGGACGGAAGATGATGTGAAGCAGCTTATCGGGAATATCGCGGGCGTGAAGCAGTGAAAAATACTTTAAGTTGATATGTTGGCATCAGTAGTATCGATCCTGGAAGTTCCAATAACGTAACATTACTTCTAAGTGTCCCTACGAACCCATACTAGTGAGTCCAGATGGAAGATGTATGTTGCGGCCGAGGAGAGAAGAGGGCGCCTCAGTAAGACCTGGGCGGATACACTAAGAACAACTTTGACTTCCTCGGACAAAAAGATATACCGTCATCTCGAAACAGGAGATGCGGAAAATCTTTTCTCAACCTTGCTTCCAAGTCATGGGGATTGATAGCAATATTTCTCTCCCTGAGTTATGGACTCGAAGCAGCCAGGGCTGTATGAGGACGCTGTTCAGCATGCCCATACACAAACCCGTACTTCCTGGAAGAGTACACCAGACATGAATTTCATGGATTTTCTACGTTACTCAGAGATTGTTAGATTTTTGTTGGACTTTGGACCGGGTTCGCTTACCTTGAAGATCTGGATGCCCAACCATCACACCGGAAGAAAGGATGGCATGGGCCAATCACAGAGCAATATCCCCGCCCTTTAAGCTTAAGTTTCTAGTGTTAAGCTTATGTTTCTGGCGCTGAGCTATCTGGATATCAACCGCAATTGGAACTTCTTACTAGACCAGATGCGATGACAGCTATTGTTGGATTTCGCAGTTGTCTTCGGGCTATGACCACGGTGATGTTGTGACGGGGGCCTAAAACATGCTGTTAGATAAAGTTCTGAGAAATGTTCCATTTCTCAACCCCGCGACGAAACCATCCATGATGGGTTTGCGGTATGCCCTGCTGGGTGCCTCCTCCCCGACCGGCCAACCAGCGTTGATTGCACAGCCGCAGCCACATCATTCGTGCAGGAAAGATGGTTGGCAGAGGACTCGAGTTCATAATGCAATCAGTGCCCTCTTGAACCCAAGGCTCTCGACTTTACCAACATCCATTCTTCATAATCGCTTTGAGGTTGTGACCCGCCGATCCTGCTAGCGACTGCACGCCGGCGCCAAAGAATAACAAAATATAGTACCGCGGCTTTGCGATGGATCCTGTGACCGTGCTCGGCGCTCTTTCCGGCTCCATTCAGCTATTAGATGCTGCAATCAAGACTTCACGATGGGCGTATGGCTTGTTTAACGCGTTCGAAAATGCCAGGGAGGATACACGGGCGCTACGAGGAAGTATGTCCACAGAATCTGACGGCAAGCGAAACTAAGGGGCGATTGGATGTATTGACTGATCAGCGCAGCCCTCGAAGAGACCGAAAGCGTTATGCGCGCTCTGAAGGCTTACATGACCGAGCTCCAAAACTCGCCATCCTCGACCGTCTTCCACTTAGTGCACCCCGACTCCATCGTCAGCATTGTGCAACGATTCTCAGAAGATATGGCCGTTCTTCGAAAGGCTCTGCCTACAGACACTGCCCTCTCTACATCGCAGAAACTAAAGTTTGTTTTGAACAAGAAATCCTTGGCGGACATCATTCGAAGGCTAGAGGAGCGCAAGAGCAACCATAGTGTTAGGCATTATCGGAAGGTAGGATGCCCCTTCGCCGAATTTGTGACCCTCGTCTCATCTTTGTTTCCTCAGAACGGGCGAGCTCACACGCGGCCACAGCACGCTATCCCAGAACCTTGACGATAAACACCACATTATTGCCGGCCAGCTACAGGCAGCATGCCACACGCAGATGCAGTCGTCTGAGGCTCTTCAAAACTCACTGCAAGGTTTGGCACTGAACCAGAACACCGTGTCTGGTACCATCCTTGAAAAGATTGATCACGTCATGGAACAGAATAAGTCCCTACATGACTTACAAACTAACAGCGCCTTTACCATCCGCCAGCTACTTGAGACGATCGATTCTCCTGTGACAGCGGTGACAGAAAAATCTACGCTGATGCGTCGCGGTGGAAGCGCATCTCAACCAGGATCTCTCACCCACGGAGCTTCCTTTCACAGGAGAATGACCACTGAAGATTCAGACCTTATCGGAAAGATAATTCGAACAGAGCTGAGACACCAACTAGAACCCCTAATCTCTGGTGTTCAAGGCGTGACGGAACTTGTTGACTCGGTGTCCCTTGCAGTCTCTAAGCAGGCACATCTACTCAATAGCGCAGAGGACAGATCATGCCCTCGACCATCGCCATCCAGCAGTTCATCACACATGATCACGAGTGTGACCCAATATCAGCAGAATATCAAGGATATCGACTTTCCAGTAAGGTGCGGGAGTCCATCCCGTGCTGCTCGTACGAAGCGGGAAGCTATATTGTACACCACCTGGCACTACATGGAATCACGGATTGGTGTTATAAAAATCACTATACAAGCTTATCGAAAGCGCGGCCTCCTAGCACACAGGGATGGCAAATACTTTCGTCTGAAGGTTGTTATCATACCCCGACCCTGGCTCTTCTCGAGAGGCCTGTCTATCGTCAGCTCCACTGGCCCCGATGCCCAAGGCCACTATGCCATCTGTCCCAGCATCCTACCGTTCCGGATTATTTCTAACTCGTCTCCTGTGTCGCATATGCTGGATACTGTACTCGTGCACGACAATCTTCCTGAATTTCGGAAGCTGCTCTTTGAAGGGACAGTCACCCTGCGGGATGTCAACGAGCTCGGTTGGAATCTTCTAGAGGTATACATGTCTCCCGTAGCGTCTCAACAATTCGAATTTCACACCAATCGAATACTGACAGGCGGCTAGGAGGCGGTTTACCACGGATCCTTGAGCATTATCGAATACCTTCTGCAAGAGACAGACTCAGAAGGGCAGAGGTTTTTGGACGATGCATTCCTCAATACTCGACGAACCTGGTTAGTCTTACTTGGCGTATTATGGCACTGCCAGATGTGGCCCCGCAAATCATATTCCCCTGTAAACGCGATTTTGAAGGTGCTGGAAAAGACGACTCAGTTTTCTACCTGCGCGGGCAGGTATATCAATGGGCCTTGGTGGATCGACGTGTTACTTCGGCCTCATTATGCTCGGGAATATGAGGAGGACGTGGTCGACTACATACGAATGTATAGGCAATATGGTGGCATTTTGCACCCTTTCGACTGGAGTCATGTTGAAGGTATGGAGCTTGTCGACGATATGAAGTATCAAAGGGCGACTGGAAGGCTTCTAGATGCTTACTTGAAGGCTGGTGGGAATGCGAACGCACTTGATGACGGGCAACCAGCGCTTTTGACGGCGATGATGAAAATGAGAACCTGGGAGGGCAAGGACCTACCAAGGCTGGACATCGCGGACGACACAAATGATGACGAAGGCCACGACACTGATCATGAAGAGGGGCATGAGTCAGGCGAAGAGGAGGGACGCGATACGAATAGCGACATCAGTGACGTCGAAGCGCGTCAAATCTGCCTCCTTACACCTCTGATCAGAGCGGGGGCGGATATCTACTATATTTACGCTGAGGACGGCCTCGACATGGCCTTGACTCTGACCGACATAGCATTTGACGAGGACCTCGAGGAAATCTGGTGTGAGGCATTAAAAAGATGTGGATTTGATGTGGAGGAAGTGTACGAGGAATCCGATCGACGACTCCTCGCCTTCAAGAAGCTCCATGGAGCCAAGCGGAGTGGTGTTGACGAGAGCTTCATTGTCGACCAGCCCGACTCAACTGGGTTGCGGTACCGAGGTGGACGAGTAGCGACTAGGGATGGCGAGTGACCAAATAAGCCGGCTTGATCGTGTCCCGTCTTTTGCTCCCCTCTCATTGTCACACACTTCAGGGACCTGGTGACGGCGGCACAAATGCTGCTTACTCCGCCGGGTGTAATACGAGTCTTACCCTCCCACAAAAGACTGCAGCTATCATGATATGTGAGCGAAGAATGAGCCGTTTATATGTGCATACCACGCGAGCGATACGGAGTTGTATGCGAAGCTGACAGCAGAGTTGGGAATGGAGGCAGACAAATTGTCGTGCAAGATCTCGAATTAGATCGTTCGGTCGCGCTGTTGTGGCATGGACAAAGCTAGTATATACCATTTTGTTCGGCAAGGGATACGGTGGGAACTGGAAATTGAGACTTGGGCGAATACGAGGCACGCCCGAAACGGATGATCTGGCAAACCAGCACCAGTTGAGTATCTACACAATTCTCAAGTCAGTAAAACAAAAAGAGCACAAAGCCGGCGCTTTCATCGTCAATGTTTTCTGTTTGCCGAAAAGGAAGCAAAACTTTATTTAATGCGGATCAGCAATAATTAGCAGTCTGGACTGCCGGCGGCCTTCGGCCGGAGCTGAGCGGACCATGGGGCTCACAGCTTATGAATCACTTTTCAGCTCACGGATGGCATGCCGTGGCTTGACGCTAGCGAGTAGACTATTTCAAGCTATTGTCAGTGGTGCAATGTCGCAAAGACAGGGGACGGGCTGATTGGGCTTGCTGAAGAATTTGGGGCCTGCAGCGTGGCGGCACGACCCAGCGGCGTGGGCGCGCTAGACCTCATTTCTAAATTTCGCATGCCGGTAGGGATCGCTTGGAATTCTCCGGCCGAGGCGGTCTGTTTCACTGCTGGGGGAGGCACGGCGGGCGCGAGATATTTCGGGGGTTCTGAGAAATTGCTGAAGCAAGAGTATAGGCAAGACCAAGAGAGAAAAAATAGTAAAAATAGGTGCAAGAGTCAGGTGCTTGTCATGATTCGAGGGAAGGCGACACCTATGACGATCTACGTGTCGAGTCAAACGAAAGGGAGGGTCGCACCCGTCAAAGCTACGCCGTCAAAGTAGTGGGGACCTGGATCTGCACGCTAGACAGCCAGATCCTTGAGCGTGATCTGGATACGGACAAGGCCTGACCTGGCGACATTGGAATGGCAGTCTCCCTGTCTAGCCTGTCGAAAGGGGGGCCAAGTCTTGCGGATCCCTTTTGATATCGCCTGTGCGCCCCTTTGATAGCTCGATGCCCTGTTCGCCATTCTCTCTTTCTTTCGTCTTCTCTCGCCCACTACCCATGATTTAGAGACGCGATGCCTTCAGACGTGAAGATAGCGACGGCGCGGGCCCTCAAGGGTGGCATCGAGTATGCCCGTGGTATGCGCGGAGGACGACGGTCGGGTATGGTGCTGGGGTTCACGGCCTTCTTCTTCATCCTCATGCTCCACCGGGTCGGCTCTAGGATACACCACGACCCCGGCGCAAATCCATACCGGCAACAGCACCCGAGTAGCTGGTGGCCGTCGACGAGTGTGGACAAGTACACCGGCCCAACAGGCTCGAAGACGGGCGCGTCTGCGGCAGACAATGCGTTCTCGGTGAAGCCCATCGCGTACATCTTCCCGCAATTCCACCCCATACCGGAAAACGATGAGTTCTGGAGCGTCAACTTCACGGAATGGACCAATGTCAAGAAGGTTACCAAGAATGCGTGGGGTATCGAGATCCAGCAGCCGACGAAGGAGATCGGGTACTACAATCTGCTCGATTACTCCACGCGACTGCGGTATGCGAAGCACGCGCGCGACTCCGGCCTGTATGGATTTGTCTATCATCACTACTGGTTCGGGCGGCCGGTTATGGAGAAGGTCTTGACTGCTATGCTCGCGGATGGCCAGCCGGATACGCCGTTCATGCTGAGCTGGGCGAACGAGCCGTGAGTTTGGCTCCTAATCCACGCTCCCGTTTGTGGTGAGCTGCGGTAGATCGGTTGGCTGACATGGACCGACAGATGGACGGCTCGATGGGACGGTAACGACGCCAGCAGAATCCTCCTCCGCCAGACGTACGGCGGCATTGATGCCTGGAGGGAGCACTTTGACTGGCTCCTCCCTTTCTTCAAGGTAAGCATCTTCCCCGCTGCTCATTAATCCCTCGACACTAACCTGTCTGCCAGCATCCCAACCAGATCCGTGTGAACGGCAAGGTCCAGTTCATGGTGTACAACGGCATCCACATGCACGACGCCGGCAAGCGCATGTACAGCGCCTGGAGGAAGTGGGCCATCGAGGAAGGCCTCGGTGGACTCGACATCATCGAGACCAGAATCGCGCCCGATAATCCCGAGGAACGCGGCTTGACCGACGCCATCAACGAGTTCGGCTTCCGGTCCGGTGGAGGCCACGACGGCACAACTTGGGCCTCAATCAACCGTCTGGGCAGGGTGTACCACCGCGGTGCTTCCGTCTCGTTCGACAACACCCCGAGACATCCATCCGACGGTGGTGCCGCGACCAACATCTTTGCCCACCCCAGTCTGTGGAAGTGTATGTCCCCTTGCCCTCGCAAACTCCCACCGTCACCCAACTAACCGCAACCCCGCCACAGTCCACATCCTCAACATCATCCGCCGCATCAAGCTCGACCCCAACCCACAAGGCGAAGAGAACTTCCTCTTCATCAACGCCTTCAACGAATGGGGCGAGGGCAACGTCCTCGAGCCCTCCAAGCAATGGGGCGCCAACTTCAGCGCCGCCCTGCGCGAAGCCGTCGACCTCGGCCGCTCCATCCCCTGGAAAGACGACCTGATCGAGCAGGCCGAGTCCCTGGCCCGCGAGCACGCCATCACCTCCCAGCCCGGCTCGACGACCAAGGCCACCGCCGACGCCGCCGCCGCCTCCTCCAAGCAAGCCCGCCAGGACATCGACGTCTGCGTCGTCGTGCGCACCTTCAAGTCCGACTGGCAGTTCTCGGAGCCCTTCGGCCTCTCGGACCTCCTGCACAGCCTGACGGCGCAGCGCAACCCGCGCTGGCGCGCCGTGGTGCTCCGCGCCGCCGAGGCGGCCGACGACCGCATCATCAAGAGCCACGTGCTCGACGCGTACGACCCCCGCGTCGCCGTCGTCGACGCGCCCGAGGACGTCCTCAAGCAGGGCGCCGACGCGCCCGGCGCGGGCGAGTGGGCCGTCACGGACTGGGCCGTCGGCAACCTGGGCGAGTTCGCGGAGGCGGGGCTGACGGACTGCGGCATGGCGCGGTACCTCGTCGTGGCCAGGTCTAACGCCACGTACGCGCCGGACACCTTCGACGCCGTCGACGGGTCGTGGAGCTCGTCGCGGGCCGGACGGCCGGCGGGCGAGGGCGATATCCTGGGCATGAACTTCGAGACTACGCAGACGCTGCTGGCCGAGGAGACGGTCATGCCGTGGGAGGAGCGGTGCGCGCGACTGCGCGAGGGGAGGGTCAAGACCTGTGTGCCTGCTACGTCGGTGACGAGCTCGTCTGTCCTGGAGGCCGGGGCGGTGCTGATTGATCTGAAGAAGTTCATGGTCGGGGGCCATAAGTTTGGCGACAAGGGCGCCGGGCTGCTGCAGGAGCTCGTCGCTGCCGGGTGGTCGTGGACGAAGCCTGAGAGCTCCGGGTGCCAAATGGTCGAGTCCGGGTCGTACAACTCGTGTATCCAGTCTGGTCGGTTCTGGTTCGACGTGCCGAGCTCATCCAAGCGGTACAAGGCCGAATGCCATAGCTTGGGCACTATCACGGGTATCTACGGGCAGGACACGGCCCAGTGGGACATGGCTGGGTGGAAGGCGGATCCGTTCTGCCTGAGGTTGGCGCCGAAGGTGTATTCGTTATGAGGTCGGCTGGGAAAGGAGTTCGGGAGCGTGGGATAAACTAGGGCATCGAGTCGGATCATAGGCAGTACGTACGCTGGTGGGTTCCCTTTGTTGGCGTGTTTGGTTGGGCGTTTTCGGGTTGTCTCGTCCATTGCTTTTCCTACATTTTTCTATGCGTCACTACTTAGCTTTGATCAGACGGCGTTCCTCAAATCATAGCCGAATCGTTGGTCATCAGACTTCCTACCACCGAGCTTTCGTTGCCGTGATAACCATCCAATGCATAATACAGACGCGCCACGATGCTTCAGGTGGCGTTATCCCTGGTGTGGATGTTGGCCTTCGAAGGCGAGAGTGACGTCAGGGAAAACTTTTCGATGATTCCGCAGCCAAGCTTGCAGCCAGAGCAGTTAGCCGTTACGAAACTCCCGCTTCCGCGGTCGAGAACGGCCAGATGAAGCTTGAACACATATCGCATTGACTCCTTCACAGTTGAATAAAGTTAACAATTACACAAAGGCCAGGCCCGCTGCCGAAGCCGATAAAATAACACGACGCTTCTCCAGAACGCCGATGCATGGTGATGTCGCCCCAGCCAAGAAGGATATACCCACCAGTATAAAAAAGAAGCTGCAAAGTACGCGGCAGACAAGATTCAAGTGCGCCGTAACTTTTTGCAATGAACATATTCGAGCGGAATCATGCCCGTCCCCATGCGCAGATGGATCCACCGAGGTGCAACGCGACCTGCATCAACCATCCATTAACCTTCGCTCCCGTGCCCAATTCCGTGCCCAATGATTCATAGTCATACTCCAGTGCGTTGGTCTGCGATATCCACTCGAATGGTCGGCGAATATCCGAGACCAGCAGGAGCGGCGAGGCCAGTACGGTATGCACCGGCCGTATTCGGGGGTATCATGGGGCATTACTCGTCCTCGTCGCAGTCTTGAGGCTCGCCTTTTGGTAGGCGTGGCATGTCGCTGCCGACACAATGCCAGAAACCTTGCGTAGCCCAAACCCAAGCCCAAGCCCACACCGCGGCTCGGCCATCTCGCACATTTCGCACCTCGCCTGAACCCTGTTCATTTCTTGCCCCTGCCGCCGGATGCCGTGATTTTACTCGTAGCCATTAGGTCCCCGATGTACTTCTGTAGGAATTTGTTGTTGTTGTCGAGCTTGTCGTGCTCCTCCTTGACAGCTTCTATCCGACTGAGGATTGTCAACAGTGAGTCCTGGAGTTTCTGTGCATGCCTACGTCATGTTAATTATGCTCTGGGAAAAGCAAGTCAAGGATGTGGATAATATGTCTGTGGCCTACCTTCGGAGCTCGTCCCTGGCCTCCTTCCCTAGGTTCTGTAGGTCTTCGCTTGTTCTTCTTGGGCTCATAGCACGCACGTCGTCAGGGTCTAGCTTCCTGTCGACAGGCCCGACTTCTAGAGAGTCTCTGGGCACGACCATGGTGCCGCTACTCTTTCGAGACGGGAGACGGGGACGGAGAGGGATAGGTGCATGTATTGACATTGTCTGATGTTCGACTGACGAGGATGAGGATGAGTCGGACTGTGTATCGGAGGAGTTCTCGCGCGGCCGGGTTTGTTCCACGGTCATTGTGTTGGCTGCCGTAGCGAACTGCCGGGGACTGGTCGACGAAGTATCGAGTGTTGAACTAGTAGTGGATGCTTGCATTCCAGCTTCTCCTTCTATGTCGACAGTTCTTGACCTCTGCGACCACCATCCGCCAAGGTCGAAGCAAAGCCAGCCAGTTAAAGACTAGCAGAGAGGAGCGTTGTTTGTTGATTAAATGGCGACGAAACGTGCTGCGTGTATGTGAGGAAAAGGGAGGACAGTCGGTGGGTCGAGGGCATCCAGGGCGTATGTAGGTTCAAGAGTGGCCAGTCGGCCGGTGTTACTTGGATGATCAACAGTGGACTGAGTCTGTGTCTCCCTCTCCAACAGGCAATAAAGGCGGCACAGGCTTGACAGGTTTCGCTTTGGCCTGCGGGGCGTTGGTTATGACGGGTGGGAACTTGGAAAGATGCGGTCGCGGAAGAGAGACGGACAATCAGTGGGGGTTGAACTCGTGTGGTATTTCCTGTTTGCTGCGTGATCAGCTCTCTTCCTTGCCTGTCTTCAAGGTCTGCAAAGGCAACAGTGGAGAAGTGTACACTACAGTACTGCAGTGCTCCAATGTACTGTGGTGGCAGGAGGTGGTAAGAAATTTTGTTTGTCGTACCCCGTCAAGGCGGCCCAGAGCACAGGGAAATCCCGGGCAAAGACTCGGTGGTCGTTTGAGGAGAGGCTGAATGAGGGAATGCTTGACGTCGATCACCACTCCCGTTTCGGTGAACCAACTTCCGCGCACGAACCGTGGCCAACGATGGTCGGCAAGTGCCCTTGCTGTTTATAACAGGAGAAAAGAGAAAAAGGCTTACCTTACTTGACCTTGGATGCAATCAAGATCAACCCTGACATCTTTCTTCGAAACTGGAAGAGATGCAACCGCTCTTTCCTTCCATGGTGTCTTCTTCACCGTCCACGAAACGTGGGACGCAGCGGAAGGTGCAGTACCCAGTACCTGCCTCAGGCAGAAGCGACTGCCCATCTCTGGTTAGCGCCGGCCCGTTGGCGGGTTCGTAAATTGGATCGACAGCCAGTGACGCCACTTTCTGCTGCGTCATTCGTCGTAGGATCGCAGGCACCCCACAGAAACAGGGATTTCCGCCCTGTCCGCGATGCCGAATGATGAAATAGCGTCACGAATCCCATGCGCCCTCTGTCAAAGTCAAAAGTTCCAAGACCCTTGAATTGTCACCCCGTGCAAGATCCCGTTGCAGGCAAGCAGGGCAGGCAGTGCAGCCAAGGTCCGGCTGTGGCATCTCGCACTGTAGTTGGCCGACAAGGCAGAAAGGAATGCTTCAGCCGGTATCTTGGGAGACGAACGATCACACCTTCCACCCCGTGTTCACAGATTCCGTACCACTCTTGTGGTCGCTTACCCTTAAGCTAGCACAGAATCATCCCACCACTGCAGTAGTCATTGCAGATTACAATGGATGTGCTGCCTAGCAATGCTAACTTGTGGGTTGGGGGTTTTGTTAGACCCGTGCTGTACATAGTAGAGTGGCAGTGCGACTCCTGCCACCAAGTTCGTACACCTCTGACACACACCGAGCAGGGCGACGCTCTGTTTCGAGTTACCACCCACCCTGGCCTATTATGTCATGATCTTCATCTAGCCGGCGGGACGGACACATCAGATCATAATTTTATTCCCAGAATCTCGTGCCGTCTCCTCTACGCGTGTACGCATGTTGTCAGCTGATCACCCGACAACAAAACTGCTCCGGAATGTTCTCACTGCAGCAGTCGGGTAGGTAACTACGTGCAGCCGGAGGATCTCTCGCCCTCAACTGAGGTCTGAGTGCTGCATACAACTCAAGCGCCGTCGACGGTTCAATCAAGGCCGACTCCCTGAGACGACACAGTGGTAAAGGTGTGCGTCGCGACTCGCTCGCGTCGAATCACAACCATGTCGATCACCAACTCCGCCATCTCATCCGGTCCAATGGCCCTTCACAGCGGGCCTGTACTCATCCACTGATCAGCACCGACACCCGGACAGGCCAATGCGGACGCCGCAAGGAGTGTCATCTGCCGTATTGCCTGGTCCCCGGCCCGCATTCACTTGATTCATGTGCTCCTGCGCCTGTGTGTGTCTGCGGGCGCCTTGAGGATTTGGCAAACTGGGAAACACAAGCAAGGCAAGGAAGCTGTAGGTTAAAAATATCGCTCGCACAACTCGAACAGTTTCATACACCGCCAGTCGAAACTTTTTTCTATCGCCCTGGTAAAATATCCATTGCTTCAAAATCCTGACATGCATTGGACAACAGATAGCTTCCCAATAGGCGTAGGATGCTAAGCGGATATCGGCACCATCTGCACTGTAAATGTAGCACACTACTCTCTTGGCAAAGCTGATCAAGGCGCACAAAGAATGCAACGGCCGGCAACTCCCAATAAAGCGGTTTCCGGAGTGAATATTCCAGAAGAAATCCCAGATCGGAAATCGTAGCAGAAACGGTCGTCGAATTAGCACGTCTGGGAAGCTATATCAAAAAACGTCTCATTTTCCCGCATTCCAATCCTCCCCTTACTAGTACACGCACCATGCAGTAGACTCTCACGATCGATTTTTCTTGGGGCATTCATCGAGATCCTTTACTCAGACGATCACAAGAGCCCAATCACAGCGGTTCGTTACCGCGGTAGTGCGTCTTTGGCCCCGGCACATCGACGATATCAGAAATGTCAGTTCATAAGGATACTCAGGGGTGAGCGAAACCCCGTCAAAAGCAAACGACTCTGTTTCGTAGGAAGGCCCAGATTGCGTCCCAACCATAAGGAACTTGAGTCTGAACGAGAGTTTTCAGCATCCAGTGACGGCGTCGATATTTATTGCTTTCTGCATTACCCTGAGCTTCGAACCGAAAGTATACGGTATGGGATTTGAGTCGACATAAATACGTGTTTCCCACCGGGACAGGCTTGTAGGATATTAAAGTCGACAGCGTGGGACTCTTGATGTTCCAAACCCCCTGGCTGATAATCCGGCACGCTTGCCGTTGCCGATGGTGACCTGTGAGGCCAATACACGTGTAGATGGGCGCTACAGGATCTTGGCATATGAAAAGACCCACGTGGAACAGGGAACAGCTGTCGTGATATTGTCCGCTGAACCAACCTGTTGTCACGTATCCGTAAAGTTCGATTTTACGCCCCTCGATGCTGCACACACTTGTAAGTCACGAGGTACAGGGAAATATGTGAAGGAGAGGTCGCACAGCGGCGACATCGCCAAGGAAGAAAAGCATATCGAATTTAAGGCAAGGCAGGCGTTCTAGAGGGTATTAACAAACAAAGGTAGTGACGGAAGGAGAAACGAGCACCTGGCGCACTGACGACGGAAACCTTGAAGTTGGCATCCTCCCTCCACCACAGCATCATTACAGCATCCAGCAGTCCCTCCAACCTAGGCAAAGTCTCCGACTGGTAGGCAGCCACACCAAAACGGAAAACCGTCTACTCGCCGAGCAACGTCTCCTTGCCCTGAGTCTTCAGATCCGCGCCCTTGCCGCCGTACTCGGCCGGCAGCTTGTCGCCGAGGTCCTTGACCTTGCTGGCGGCGAACTCGCGGGCCAGGTTGGCGCCGTTGGACATGGGGTGGAACTTCTTGATGGTCTTTGGGGCGACGAAGAGCTTCATGAAGGCGTAGACGAAGCCCATGAAGGCGGGGACGTTGACGAAGAACTTCTCCTTGAGGAGCTCCGGGTAGTTCTGGGCGAAGATCTTGATGGTCTCGGAGCTGGCGGCCTTGACGTGGGGGGACTGGCGCAGGAAGCTGATGGACTTGTAGTCGTGCACCTGGGTGATCTTGTAGGGGTCGTAGTCGGCCGTGATGGGCTTGGTGGCGGTGGAGAGGGAGAGCTCCGAGAGGGCTAGCTCCATGATGGCCACGCGCCACTCGATGAACCTGTTGGGGTGAGTTGGTAGGAGGTCAGAGGTCATGGGAGGGGATGGCTTACTGCTCGAGGTTGCCGAAGGTCTCGTCTATCGACCCGACTGCGCCGTAGATGTTCCAGTTGAAGACCTCCTTGAGTTCTGGATCGGCCGTGGCGTCGCCGTCGACGTACGTGGTGACATAGCCCAGGTTGCCGAACTTAGCCTTGTTGAAGGCCTTCTTCAGCAAATCGAGCGGTTTCATCTTGGCCCGCCACTCCAGAGTCTTGATGAGCTGCTCTTTGGCCTTGGTAACATCGCCATCATTGGCGTTTAGGTACTTTTGGAGCACAATCCGGGTGGGAATGTGTGTCTCCGGGTCGGCGAGAGTGACGCCCCAGATCTCGGGATGGCCATTTGCTTTGGAGGCGTCCCATAGCTGCGCGATTGGGCTCAGAGACAGCTCTGGTTTCTCGTCTTTTGGTACAGCCGCCGGAGCTGCCACGGGAGCCTGCTCCTTAGCCTCGGGATCCGCAACAACGGCCTGGGGCGCGGGTTCGGCAGCTGGCTCTGGAGCGGGAGCAGCCGCAACTGCGGGCACTCCAGTCTCGGAAGCCTTGGGGTCTACGGTACTCATTTTTGTGATGGATATGCAGGTACAGTATCACCAAGTGAGTAATGGTTCCAAACGACTGAGGCCTACAATTGTATGTCGCAGTCTCGCAACGTGACGTTCGATTTGAGTTGTCGCATGTTGACGGTTCCGAGTGGGGCCGGAGGTCAGATGTCCTCGTCAATTTTGCCGGCAATTGGCAGCTGCCAGGAAGGAAGGGCATCGTCGGAGATACGATCGGAGGCCACATTTCTGCAAGTGCCGTCTACACGTGTAGATTCTAGAAAGCTCGACGAACAAACACCACAAATGCGCTTCACCACTATCGTTCTTCATCTCAGGGCGAAGGTAGGTATACGCACGGCTTGAAGCTCTCAGACACCTGATCATTCACCAGTTGATGTGACTAATTGACCTAATTGAGACTTGAAACCGTTGTTTATGTCTTGTCAGAGCGTCAATAACACTTCCCCTGGTGAGTTGTGTCAGAATCAACTGCCAACTCTTGGTTCTCGAGGAATCGGCCGTTCTATGCAAAGGAACATATATATGACTAACTCAAGTGCCGCAGCGTACATGTATACATATTCAGCATCTGAATGGCTTTGTGCAGCGTTGGCAGGTTAGCCTGCATAAACCCGTCACACTTGACAGAAATCCGGATCGGTGTTCCACAGGCCACTGATTCGGCCACTGATTCACGTGGCTCACTATCTTGAAGGCAACGAGCAATGTGCTTGAATATACAACTCCTCTATAGGGGAACATCGTGCATCCCGCAATCGACTCATGGTTTCTGATGCGCCGGAATGCATAAATACCGGAGCGCGCACCTCACAGAGGCGCATCTTTGACTAGCAGAACTATACTTTGACATCCCAGTACAGACACCTCGTTACCTAACCCCGCTATTAGACTTACAGTATGGCGAATTCGGCCCCTTTGAGACTGGGCATTGAGATCGAAGCGGTCTTTGTCCCTAAGGCCTTGACACCCGGGCAAAAGCCGTTGGGACCAGTTGCCTTCGCCGCCTACCTTGCAGAAGGGTTCTCAGGCACGCCAGGAATCCATTCAAATTGCGAAGGCACCTACAAAGGCCCAGAGTACGCGGAGTGGGAGATTGTCCGAGACGGGTCATTATTGAGGGATCGAACGAACATGACCTGTAGGCCAGAAGTTCTAAGTGGAGTTCGCTCTGGGTTCGATAGCTGACATTTCATATCAAGACCCCTTGGAGGTCACATCTCCGATTATGACTTTCGACGAACGCGGTGACTGGCGTCGCCAAGTCAAAGATCTATTCGCCCACCTGGAGACAAAATGCGAGAGGATTGCAACCAACAAAACCTGCGGCTTCCATGTGCATTTGTCTCCGGGCGACGGCAGGAGTTGGGATCTTGATGAAGTGAAGCGCATCTGTCTCGCCGTCCTCTACTTCGAGGAAGCTATTTTGCCATTGGTGTCAGCCTCACGCCGATTTTCGTTTTATACCTGCAACAACCGGTACGACCACGACGTATTCCGCGGTGCCTCGGTCGAGAAGTGCTAGAAACACATATGCGATGCGAAGGATCTTGAGGATATTGTCTGGATCATGCGAGGCGGGGAAGAGCTTTATACCGCTTGGAACTTCCGCAATCTTATGATTTCGCGGAAATCAACCGGTTATACCATCGAATGGCGACAGCCACCCGGCGTCACTAGGGTTGAGGAATGCTTCGTCTGGGTCGAATTTGCCGTTGCATTTGTTCAAGCGGCGCGCAATTGGTCAAATATTGACACCGAGATCGAGTCATACTCGGCAGACGTCTACGACCTGAAGGATGTCCTCTTGGAACGTGGTCTATGCCCTGGCAGTAAGTTGGCCTACTTGGAAGCGGTGTTTGAGGACAGATTCGGCAGACTCGATCCAATCCCTCGAAAGGATCATGTGGTCTACCATCAACTTGAGCAGAGCTTGGTTGAAGAGGAAGATCAGGACAGAATCTCTGATGCTGTGCTTGATAGGCTTCGAGATATCTAGAACTGCACTCGTCGTAGGATCACTATAGGTGGCCCGAGCCTTAACATAGCATTTTTGGATCACAACGGCAGCTTGCCATAGCAAGAAATCAGAGACATTTTCATAACCCTCATCGCTCGGTGCCCACGCCTTGTTGCTTTTGGATTGATAACATGGGGTTTGATCAAGGAGCTACCAGTCATCCGCACTTTGTCAGGGAGCTGCTCCTCCCGCGCATAACCTAGGCGAGAGTAAAGGCTCCTTCACGCTCTTCACAAAATTCCAAAAGCTCCAGCGGGAACAGCTATTATTTGCCCTTGTCCCATCTAAATAGCTAACATGTAGTATAGCAGTTGAGCGCTACCCTGGAATTCCAAGAGAGCAGATCCTCATAGACCCAGAACGCAGTTTAGGCACGCGTTCTGCGATCTTCTTCCGGCCGAACGCATAGAGAGCACTACATCAAGAGGAACTTCAGCACTATCTACATGGAGGTCCTAGCTCTACAGAAGCACCAGGAGCTCGTGTTCGGCGCAAAGTCGGCAATCAGTCTCTACAGGATGGTGCAGGACGATACGAGCTACGCTTGGAGATTTGCAAATCTGATTGGCATGGGGACAGCATGTACCATGGAATGGCGACAGACAATTCGCCGAGCGTCACCGCGGCGGAAAAGTGTCTGGCGTGGACGGAGTTGGCTGTGCCCTTTACCCAGGACTCATGGCAACCTGATACTGAGGCTGTCCTGAGGAGTGCATGCTATCCGACAACTGTGGCTGGGTTACAAGTCTTCGTGTGTGACCGCAGATTACTTCCTGGCAGATAAGTGGTATCTAGACCTTGCCTTTGCGCTTAAGGAAGAGGTTCGTTGAGCAGCCCGAGTTTGTTGCACTTCGAGGAAGCCGGTAGCATAGGCTTTGCTGGATTTATGTTCAGTAGCCAAAACGAATTGTATCCTCCCCTGAGTGTCCGCCCAGTAAATGTTGCGCATATTAGATACTGGGTCTACTACGTCCTCCGGTGCGAGCAATCGTCTCCATGATGCGAATACTTCGTGCATATAAAGGTCCACATGACCGTGATGAATGTCCTGACAGACCTTGCAAGTGATGCTCATCCCGCCGTGAGTTGCTGGAATAGTTAATTCTCGTGGGTTATACTGTCAAGTTGGATAACCTGAGTCAGGGGAAACGTTCTGTGACGCTACACAGCTGTACACGACATATTAGAATCGCACGGCGTCCTTGAAGTGGTTTCCTTAGATACGGAGACAATTGTGGTAGTCGAATCATTGCATGATAGGTCGTAGTCCCATGACACCGTGTCCTACTACTCCTTGTCCTATTATCAATCGTCGACTTGTCTACCATTACCGCTGAGTCCCTCTTATCGACGAAAGTCCAATGAGTAGACGTACCGCATAACATAGTCACAAACTCACAAGGCAGTCGACTGGCGGAGAAGAGATATAAAGTTCATTTGCTTCAACATGTCTTTCCAGGATCCTAAAGATCAATATTCTCTGGTTCAGCAGCCTTTGGAACCTCGCAACTTGAACCACTATGTCAGGAGGAGCGTTGTTGAGCTTCGGCGTGGAGGTAGAGATGATCCTCTCGCCGAAGGCACCGGAGCCCGGTATGACACGATATGGCCTCGCTACCCGTATCGCCAGCTACCACAACCAAGAGTTTAACACGAACAGCGACCTGAAAATGCGTCCTCTCAACGAGAACCAAGGAACAGCCCTCAGAGATAGTGGTTATGTCGAATGGGGCCTTCACGACGACGGTACCATAGTCTTTAACAAGCCATACGAAAACTGTAAGTGCAGCATGAAAGACGTACATACTTACCAAGCAAAGAAGCACACCTCTAATACGTCCCCCTTTTTAGTTGGTATGAAGCTCATCTCCCCCATCCTTGATTTCGATCAAGGTGGGGAATGGCGCGACCATATCCGGAAGGCTTTTCGGAGCGTGGAGGAAGTCGCCAAGATAGAAACGAATATCAGCTGCGGGACGCACATACACATCTCCCCGGGGAAAGGAAAGCACTGGACAGATGACGAACTGCAAGAGATTTGCCATGCCATCTTATATTTCGAAGGAGCATTTCTGAAGCTCGTCCCGGAACCGCGTCGCGACAATGTGAACTGCAAGAGCAATGGGCTTCGCCTCGGCTTGGCGAACAAGAAGCCTGAGGTGTGTTGGCAACGCATCAGATCTTATGAGCGGCAGGATCTCATTCATATCATGGCGCCAAACGACCGGTTCTTCGCCTGGAACTTAGATAACATGTCGGAGCGCTTAAAATACCGAGAGCACTGGAACGGCTACACGTTTGAGTGGCGCCTCCCTCCTGGTGTTACGACAGCCGAGGGCTGCCTCATGTGGACGGAGTTAGTTCTGAACTTCATGCAGGCGGCGCGGCAGCCTGGGGCTCACGATACTCTCATGGACAAGAAAAAGCGTACGGTGGAGTTCCTCGAGGAGTTCATCATGGGTTCCATGGATGAGCGCGTGAGCAATAAGCGATACCTGGAGCCGGTCTTCGAGCAAAGATCTGGCCGATTTGACCCCGTTGAGGAAAAGTATCGGGACTGGACTGATACCTCAGAATACGAGGAGGACAACCGGCAACGCGAGATGTTGGAGAAGCTCAGGCAGGACGACAATGCATGGCGATAAGCTTCAACCACCCGGTCGAAGTAACTGGCGGCATCTTGGCGGCGATGTTGGGTGCTTGGTTGGCAGCTCTTATTTAGAGACATCTTTCTGATCTCGGCGATTCTGGTATCGGCCTTAGCGACTGCCCCTTTTGCCAATGTTGGAATTCGTCTTGGTCCTTTGACTAAGCTAACTTAGACATAGAGGAAATGATCATTTGACCGCAATTCGGGAGTAACCAGATATGGTCTCCAGCGTTACACTGTGAGCTGGACAAGGCATCGTGAAACTGTGTATCGTCAGTCGCGGTGGCATACAATAAATAGTTTGGTACCACTGTATAGATCTGCCTCCTGACTTCCTCAAACATGTTTGCCCTTATATGGCGCAATGCGGTAACGTGTCGCCAGTTCTCGACGCTTGAGGCCTACTGCAGCTTTTGGAAGACAGTGTACCAGAGGCGGTTGAGCTAACCTTGATTATATTCACGGATTCGACCTTGTAGCAATGATATGCTTCATGTCCTCGCATCTATTCCTGGCGGGCATTGTCGAAGCGCACCCGGACGGCGGAGATGGGCTTTGGGCGTCAAAGTGTGCACAGTTGTCAGGTTCAGTTGACAGGTCCGTGTTCAGACTTTGTGCCTAATCGTTGAGCGAGTTGGTGGTTGAGCTCAGTGACAAAGAGACCCTTGACAGTTGGATAGAACCTGCTAACCATTTGGGTTGTCAGTGGACAATCATAGTCCACATCGAAGCCAGGAGCATATAAATGCCTTTATCTCCCATCATTCTGGAGCTCTTGCAAGGATCTACTCTCCAATACCAGGTTCAACCGGAACCTGCTTCCGAATTTCTCAGTCGGTACAATGTCGAATGCAGCGCTACTGAGGTTCGGGGTTGAGGTCGAGATGATAATCCACCCCAGGACCGGGTACAAGGGATTGTCAGACGCGGAAGTCACCGACGAAATAGCCCTGAGCCACAATGAACACCAAGAACTTCGTATGCACTCGCATATCTTCAACTCGGATTGGCCTGGAGAGGAATACGCCGAATGGGAGTTTAAGCGTGACTGCTCCCTCGAGACAGCGAGCTATGACGAGCAAACGCACTGTATGCGACTGCAACGAGTACATCGTTTTTGGCGAGAAAACTGACAAGACCAAACTCCTCTAGTTCCTGTGGAACTCACGTCGCCAATCTTGAGCTTCGATGACACAAACCGGTGGCGGAGTGACATCGCCGTGGCCTTTGAAAGTGTCAATCGATGCTGCAAGGTTAAGACCAATACATCCTGCGCGACACACGTTCACATCTCGCCCGGCGACGGACAAGACTGGACGATAGAAGAACTCAAGGAGATCTGCATGGCTGTCACCTATTTCGAGGGTGCATTCCTGGCTCTCCTTCCAGCAAGTCGCCGGAAGAGCGGGTTCTGCATGAGCCACACAGCCGGAAGACCGTTGGCGAAGATGTCTGTCGACAAGTGCTAGAAGCACATCGACGATAACTGCCACAGTCTATCGGATGTGCCAAACCTCATGAATCCGAAGCCCAGGTCCAGACACAGTACTACCAAAGACTATGCTTGGAACTTTGGAAATATTCTTCCCACCGGCCCTTCGGGAATCCCGATGACGGGAAAGACAATCGAGTGGCGCCAGCCTCCTGGCGTTGAAACGGCGGAACAATGTGTGGCGTGGACCGAGCTTGCCTTGAACTTCATCCAGGCGGCACGGAAGCTTGGAACGCATGAGAGCATCGAGGAGTACAAGCCCAACGTTGGCGGCCTGAAAAAGTTCATCAAGGGTGGCCTGGTCAAAGGCATTGGCGATAAACGGTATTTCGACCCCATATTCGAAGGCACGGACAAGTCCGACAGCAAGACACCGAGCCTGCCGAACAAGTAAGTTCAGGATCATGGAAGCCGAGCATGGTTGAACAGGCGGATAGTATCTTGTCGCAAAGAGGGAAGATGTCAGTGGCAGGAACTTGGTTCACAGACTTGGATATTGGTGGAGTTCTGGGCATGTCAGTGAGGGGGTTTCAGCGAAGTAGACATAGAGAGACGGCGGCAAGTGGTTTTTACTTACCAGCCTGAGATTGAATGCGAGTCATCAAGCAGTCTCTCATATACAGATCGATGCGAGTGAGCAGACACATTGACATCGTTTTAACTCCAAGTCTGGCATAAGGGCATGGTGGAGGCTCCGTCAATCACGCAGGACCTTTGACGCAGAGGTTGGTTGCATCGGAGCAACCTCCCAGAGATTAAGCATGTGTGCGTATAGCGCATAGCGGTGAGAGTGATCGAAGGAGCGGAGTTGGAGCTGACCAGTTCAAACAGGGACGGCTCTGGTTTGTGGCATACAGTGCAGTGAGAGCTGTCCAAGTCGGCGACTCTGTAGCATACCCGCTATCGTCCTGTCAATCCGGTTCCCAAAGAGCAAGAGTCAAGAATGCAGGAGGAAGCAGTGGAGGGAAGAGAATAAACGAACTCAGACTTGCGAATGTTGGATTGACAGGTTCCTTGCTGCATCCTCACTGTCGATCCTGTGGCGGTCCCTTGCGCTGTCGGAAAGTCATCTTTTTCAGCTTGGGATAGTTCTCCGTGGAGAGGCGCAGAGGAGACAAGAACAATGGAACCCTTCACCTTTGAACGAGATAGCGTGGAAGTAGCATGAAAGGGACGCGAGGACATAGTCAACGGAGGACGGGGAGCCCTTGGGTCGCAGGTTCATACAGTCGATGTTGGTGGAGGAAACAGCGAAACTTCGGCCAATTCACTATCAACGCGGCCTGATTGGCCGAGCAATTCTGCAGCAGGCTCTGAATGGTCAGGTCGACCTTCATCCAAATGCGGTAAATCTGCGCTTTGCGACAGAAAGACAGAGCCGGTAATTATTTTCAGCTGCCCTACGCACTGGCTCAAACCTTGGAAGAAGTTGAGCTAGGTTTGGGCACCTGGTTCAAAGGATCTTGTACCCAAGACGCCGCAGGCCAGGGTGCAGGGAGCAAGGGCCCCCGGAAGAGGCGCAGTTTGCAGCAGCTAGGGTGCTCTAATCTGATACTTAGAATCGGCTGCCATCTCGACTTCAGACAGTCTTCATACCCAGCGAAATTTTGCAGGCCGCTTCTCCATCTGTGTCAAAACAACTCTCTCCCTGGTGGCGAGACACCTCTGACTTCGAATTCACTCGATGACAATCACAACCACGAGCTTTTCGTCTGCCATGCCCTTGCCGCCCGCTGGCGATTTAACCTGGCGCTTATTAGCACGGGCCCCCAACTTTGGCCCGCCTGCAGGATGGGGGCTGTTTGTTCCAGGTTCTGTTAATCAGCCAATCAGCCGAGGCGTGCCGCCCCCTTGCATGATTGATTTATGCGCTCGCTGCCAATGGGTTATATGGGTCTGGCACCCTGCAGCGGTTGTTCGATGGAGGTGCCAGGTCGAGTCTCTTATAACAGACGTTGCGCAGCTCGTTTTGACGCTGCTGGAGCTTCGGAAACTCTAGCAAAAGGATGCGTAACCGTTCGAAGCCAGCGCGCAGGAACCCGCTCACTGCTACGAAGGGAACAAGATGTCACATTCGACGAAAGAGGTGGTAGGACACTACTCCATACACGGTCTGGAGGTAGTACAGCCAGGTTTGGAACCGGTGAACTACCCCCAGTACCAGAACTACAGCCAAATCGCGCCAGGGGACTACAAACCAGCAGTTCAAGAACCGAGGGTCTTGGGCTTACGGAAAGTGACCTTCTGGCTTGTCGCGGCACTTGCAGCCCTGAGTGTCATTGCGGTGGGAGTCCCAGTTGGTGTCGGAGTTGGGCTGAGTAGATCAAAGAGCAACAAAGAGACAGGTATGTGGTTCCCTTACCTGATGCCATGACCTAGCCTAACATCTTCACGTTGAAGAGCCAAGTGCGACCCCGGAAGCGACCCCAGAAGCGACACCAGCACCACAGTCAGGGGGGACAGTCACAATAATGATGACCACCACAGCTCCAGCGAGTTCGATGACGACGAGCGCATCGGACGCAGGTCCGACGGTGATATCAGCCTGTCCCGATCGTAATAACACGATCTTGACTCCGACTCTGGGGACAGTGCGGTTCCGGGTACTGTGCGATCGGGACTTCAACGGTGATAAGGAAGACCTGGCCTCCGTGGTCATGCCGTCCTTTGACGACTGCATGAACCTGTGCAATTCAATGAACTATTTTCAGAAGCGAACGGATGTCGGATGCACGTATAACGCGGCTGGGACGGGAACACAGACACCTGGGACTTGCTGGTGTTTGGGGGGTACAAACAAGATAGTGGTGACGAACGTCGGGAATGAGGTAGCGGTGCCAATATGACGTTGTAACAACATGTTTCATTGTTCATTCGACATTCTATGGAGAAACCAGGTCCAGACTTATGTGCCCTAGGACTGAAACTCCTTCACGAAATCCCATCGTTGCATTAGCCGTGACTGATTTTGTCTTCCAGCGATCCGACCAACTCTCAGATTCTCTTAACTGCTCCCCCGTTGACGTCTATCCATCATTGTAATGTTCAAATGCTCATAATCAAGCTCGCCTGTGAAGAACGTACGATCAAGCGTCCGTACGCTTGATTCTCAGCGGCAAGACCTTGTGCAAATCTGCAGAGGGTTCCTAAGGGCGGATTAGCTATTAGGACATAACGTTAGACAATAACCGTGAGACTTGAAGGGTCCGTCACTCACAGTCACGGCACTACAATCTTTCTCAGAGCTCTCCACGCTATTCGCTCCCATCAAGGTTGGGACATCTATACACTCGACGGCTATGGCTGTCGGCACTGAGGTGCCATTTCCGATTTGCAGCTTTTTGATGGCACGAAGAATGTCGGGGTCGATCGTGTCTTCCTCGTCATCGATGTCCATGCTGTCATCCTATTTAATAAATCAAGGTCAGTATCTATGGTTATCCAGAGTTACGAGAGTCGTGTAGAGTAGGTGTACTGTACATACATAGGTCTTGCGCTTGGTAGCGGGTGTTGCTGGAGTCAGGGTGATGGCTGGAGCGACAGAAGCTTCCGCTGCCATTGAAACGATGGGGGCCACAGAAGCTGAGCCAGCCGAATCTGGCATGACGTGATTCAGATTGCGGCGGCCAATCTCATCGAGGAACTCGTCGATCCTGCTCGCAAGCCGTCCCAGAGTCTCCTGTGACGATCCGCCACCCTCGCGCCCGGAGAGCCTGGCCTTGATTAGATACTCGGCGACGATCTGAACCTTGTCATGGGCTACGGCGTCGCGAGTCCAAGTGACCTTTCGGGTCACTAGTTTCCAGAAGTCAGCAGCGGTGCTCATGGTGAGGAAGTTGACGTGACGCAGAGCTTGGCCGAAGATCTCATCGAGGCGGTCCTCGACCACTATGTTAAGAAGAGCGTACTTGGTGGCGGATCCGTACCTCATTGCGTCTTTGAAGCTTCTCCAGTCCGCGCGGTCGGCGAAAACGTCACCGCATGCCTCGTAATTGAAGCTGCGAGTTGGCAAAAGCCTCTTGAGACCTTCATTTGCCTTCTTGCGCGGCATTGTTGAGATCTATGTCGAGTAGGGAACTTGGATGGGATTTTGCTGAGAAAAGATGAAACAGTCTCAGAACTTGTCTTCGCGGACGATGCGAGAAAAGGCTGGGCAGGAATTTGTGCAAATGAAAAGTGGCTGGAGTTGTCTTTGTATCCGTCTTCGAGTAAATCCTTCACTTGCGGGTGTGCAGCTGCTGACCCTTTGAACCGATCACCGTAGCAATTGCAGGTAAGTTGAGTACTGTGTGAAGCCGCGGTGTGCTAGACATCTACTTACCTTAGTGAAAGTGCTGGCTGGGTCCAGCGTAGGAAGGGTGAAGGTGAAGTCGAACTTGACGCTTTACCAGGTGCAGCTGTTTGACAACTATACTGTCACGGACCTGGCCGCAGATTATTATATCACTTCGTACCTTTCGTTCCAAGCTAAACCCTTGGAGTTCAACATACCCTAACGATATTACAATTGAAATTTGCAAGGCGAGACATCAATTGTGTGTAAGACGGATCTCAGGGGAGGACGATCTGCACAAACAAGCCTGTGTGGTCAGAGCCGACATAGCCCTGCATAACGATGCTCAAAATACAGTTGGAAGAATTGATGCTGCCCAATTCTCGAGTTAGGTATGCCGGGCATACCCGTCGTAGTTAGTCAGTGTCGAAGTAAGGCTCCCTCGACGTCATTTCAAATTACATTGTGAGATACTTATCTTGCCTTGCCAAAAGTTCCAAGTCCCTGGGCTCATGAGGTCGATAAAAAAAGTCCCAGACTTTTCCGTAGTGACCTTTACGACGAGTGGTGTAGGCACGGTCCTGGGGATGGGCATAGCAGGACATTGAGCATCGATCATCTGGATTACTTACTTTCTCTAACGCCCTGTACGGATCTTGACGGCTGCTCTTGGGTGGTGCAGAAGGCCTTGCAGTGTATGTGAGGATGGAGATGGTATATAAAGTAGTTGGTCCAAAGATCAAATATCTGCGGCCGGTGAAGTAGTTTAGCTCAGTTGGCAATGGCGGCGGTGGGATGGCATGGAACGCCCCTTCTGCCTGACCTGACGAGGCTCGATTACAGAGGTCGCTGGTTCGACTCACTGGACGAGTCAAAAAATACGGATGGTGATTCATCCAAGAGGGCCTGGGGGAAACCTTTTTTTGCCGACATTCCACCCATGTATGTGGTATACAAGCTTTTGATAGCTGTCAAAATGGTCGCAATTAAAATCACGGACATATTTACACTCTAAGCTTAGCTAAGGCTTCTATTACTTCCAAGTTCTGTTAGTGACATTAAGGCGTGTTGTGCTCATTTCATGTTTAGCAACAGGTACCGTACGCCGGCATATGCCTCCTCTCCACTGGGCAGAATCTGACTTGCCGGAAGGACAAAGCCATAGTTACCAGTGTCCCTCAGCTCCGAGGTAAAAGTGTAGTCAGACTTGACAACGTCATTCACATAGTCGACGCTGCTTCCTGTCGCCTTGTAGATGGTCGAGCAGATAGGACCGTAGTCAAAACTGGTGCCATGAACAGCCTTGATAGCGGCTACAGCACCTTTGGCCAGCGCTTGTAGCTCGTTGTTATTTGCGGTCACTGCAGAGCAAGAGTACCCGTATGCTATATTACGGTTAGCTCAATGTGACTGAAACATTTTCCATTTGCCCGGGGCGGCCTTACGCGTCATAAAGAGTTGAGAGTAGGAGTGATAGTCAATGAAGAGCTTCAGACCATGTGCGTTCTTGATCTTCTGCAGCCATGCAGATAGCACCTGAGTCTCAGGGGCATCACCTTGCGATTTGCCCTTAAAGTCTTCAGCACAAGGGTCTGTCGATGCCCCACCAGTTACAGACCACTGATACGGCCAGTTACGGTTGATGTCATGTCCAATACAGGTGCTACCAGACGTGCTTTGGCGGTTCTTGCGCCACAGTCTGTTGCTGGATTGAGTGTATAGGAAACCTAAGGGACTGTCAGATTGCCCACTGGTTGACACCACTTTAGGAGGCTTACCGTCTGGGTTGACGACGGGGAAAATGTAGAAGTCGTATTTGTCGATGAACCCTTTGATCTCGATTGACTTCCCGTAGTTTGCCAGGAGATTATATGCCATGTACTCGACAACCATTGTTGAGATCCATTCACGAGCATGGACGGTACCATGAAAGACAACGGCCGGCTTCGCGCCCTTGCCCGAACTTCCCCAAAAGTGAATGCCAGTAATGGCGTTGCCGTTTAAGGAGTTACCTGCGGTGACAATCTCCGAATTCGATGGAGACAACGCGACTAGATCCTTGAGGAACTGAATATGGTCGGCATACGCATGGTATGAGTTAAACCAGGTGCTATTGGCCGAACCAGCTGTGGTCACACATCAGTGTCTACACTTGGCAGTTTCCCTGGGAAATGCTTCACGTATAGCAACGTACCTGCGTAGGCATGGAAGTTTGTCTCCTCAGCAATTGATGCACCGAGATCTTCGTGCATCGTTACGGTGTCCAAGCCCGCAATTTTGTCAGTGAAGGCGCCGAGCTTCAAAGGCGGCACCACAATGTCGGCGAAGGCTCCTGCTCTCGGCGCTCCTTTCCACGTAGCCAAGCCCAGGCTGGATACCACATCGTTGACTCTGGCGACTTGGTTGCCGACAGCGACACGAAAGACCTTGTATCCATCATAGGATACCTTCTCAGGCTTCGCAATGGAAGCTGCTGAGGCGACGGCGAGGCACACGGAGATGACACTCAGATGTTTCATTTTGAGTCTGAACGATGCACCGAGTATATCAATCTTATGATGTGATATGACGAGTGAGTGGTGTTTCCATCGAGGTTGACGCATATCCTTTTATAACTAATCGCAACATGAGGTAGTTACTCTCCGAGTCCCTTTGACGATCTTACACTCAATCGATTAGACTCAGCTGTAATGTTGTGCTCTGGGTTAACATGGTGAATCTCGACCAAGATGAACCTTCCATTTTTGGCCCTTCCGTGATGTGATCTGACCTTGGGTAGCACTGGGCATGCAACCTTGGTTGGGTCGGCCACGGCATTTGCACTTTAGGCTTTCTGATGGACCAATAACAGCGCTTTGTCGTAAATTGATCGAAATATATGCAACACCAAAATGCAGTCCCTCCGTCCCGCTATCTCAGATGCCGGACCGGGATATCGTGCCCGCGTGCCAAGAATGACCTGCCAGATTAAGGTCTAGACTTTCGATCAAATAACCGCGTGTGACGCACACAACGCAGACCATTTCGTTGAGATTTGAACACTGAAGGGCCAGCCAGTAGCTTGGAAATCGGTGTAAGAAAGGTCCTGCTTTCAGAGCTTCCTTAACATCTATCCTATCAAGCTGTATCTCCTCAGTACCTTCCTTGACTGATGTAGTTCCTCTTCACCGTGTCAGAAAATCACGCAAATGAAATTCGATAATCATAACTATGACGTGAGGCTTTCCTCGATATGCTATTATTAGAGAATCGAATGCTATGACAGCAAGCAGGCACGAAAGGGAAAAAAGAAAAAAGAGAAAAAAAGAAAAAAAGTTGTGTACTCGTCCAGTGAGTCGAACCCGTGACTCTTCCAGTGAGTCGAACCCGCGCTCTGGGTTATGGTAGAGCTGTCATCGCAATCTCACGCGCTGCCCGAACTAGGACGTAAAGAAACCGGCAACGACTTTGACCACTGAGCTATACCACTCCCCGGACTGTAGGTTGCTTGAGTTTGCCTGAAACTTCTTTATATACATCCGGTCTTTGCGATGGACTTGACCTAGCTCCCAGCAAGAATGATCCGCTCGGCTTCAAAAGCGCCACCTGTGGCGCAATTTATTTGGAGCTGCTGTGAAATAGGCAGTACCTACTTCTTTGTAGACTTTTCACTTGAGCTTAGAGTCACTATAGCATAGCGGACCATCAAATCTTTCATGCGTCGCCTATCTAGCTAGCACCAGACATACGGATCCATTTCCGGAGAAACAACTCCCTTCACTCTCCCCTCTCACCACATCGCCTCAGGTCTCGACATCTGTAAAAGGCTTCTTCAGCACCTCCCATTCTTCAACCTCGTGCGTCCAAAACATCCCCCACCCGCTGATATCTCTCCTTCAGCCCATCCAAACCCGGCCTGGCCGGAGGATCAGTCCATCTAGGCGACGAAGCTGTAGCAATTCAAGCTTCTTCTGAAGTATAGCGCACCAAACGGGCCACAGAGACCGACATCGCTCGTGTCAAGCTCCATATCGAGGCCGCAGCATTTGCTTACCCGGACTAGGGGCAGCTCATTGCTGTTGTCGTCAAGGTCAACATCGTCGCGCTTGAGAGTAGAGGGCACAAGCTTGTGTTTTACTTGCAGTTCAAGTTCGACCATGACCTGGTAATCCTACATCTGGTCGAGGACAAGTCAAAGCCTGGAGAGCTTAGTTTCACGGCCTGAAACAGTTATGAATGCAATACACACCGTGGTCCGTGTGCCATTTTGTCTTCAATCAGTGAGGCAGGCATTGAAGGGGCCATGGTTCGCGGTCAAGTGAATGGAGGGAGGCAATAACTTAAGGATGTCACAAAGTGGGGACCCAGTGAGTGGTTCAAGGGCATCTTTATGTGCGGCTTTTCAAAGCACAACTCAGCGCTATGGTGCTCATATTCGGTGGCGGATCCAAGTAACCCAGGGTGCTGTACTGGCCAGTATCTTACTTATTCCGCGTGGTAGACTCGCGGAAGAAGGTTGCAACCTTTAATCTTGTGTAGACGTGGTGCGTTTGCTGATGGATGGGGAGGCTTGTAAGAATGGCGAAGTAGATATGCCAAGTGCGCGCGTTGGGCAGACTCGCGCAGGACTCGTTTGTCTTAATGCTACACGCAGATTTCCCAGAACTCTCCCTCGATACGAAGCTTAGCAATCACGAAAACTTACTAGCAGCATTTGCTGACCCTGTTTTCTGCAAATGTCATCCGAAGAGGGTTCTTGCAATTCCGTCGATAATGCCGCGGGCATTTACATTTCGCAAATAGCGCTAGGTTGAAACTCCGAACCAAAGTTCCGACGTGCGATATATAACCACCAGCACGCTATCCTAACTCACAGTGACAAAATGACCAAGCATGGTGAGCAACTGATTGTCCTCTATTTGCATTTTGAATCTCGACGCAAATCTTCCGACCTTTCCAGTTGTCCGCATCATGGGCGTCCTTCCGGAGTCGTCTTCCTCCGACGATGACGTCCCCCCGCAAGCCAAGGACCTCCCCCGAGGCATATCCTGGCTTCGATCTCTTCTTCTCCAGACACGTCTTGACGATGATGTCTGCAATCAACATTACGGCGGCAGCGGCACAGACGACGATCCTTACATTGTCGACTACCTGCACGACGACCGGCAAGACGCCATGAAGTTCTCCAACGGCCGAAAATGGGCCATTGCCGTCTTCCAGACCCTTTCCTTGTTTGCGCTGACCTTTGCCAGCTCGGTGTACGCCAGCGGCATTGGAGGCGTCATGCAGAGCTTCGACGTGTCTGCCGAGGTGGCCACGCTGGGCCTGTCGCTCTTCGTGCTGGGGTTCGCCCTAGGGCCGCTCATCTGGGCGCCTCTGTCGGAGGTGTACGGGCGCAAGTCCGTCTACGTGGTCTCGTACGCCGCATACACGGCCTTCAGCGTGGCGGCGGCGTGCGCGCCCAACACCACGACCCTGCTGGTCCTTCGCTTCTTTGCGAGCGCGTTTGGCTCGTCGTCGATGACGAATACGGGGGGCATTATTGCCGACATGTTCAGTAAGTCGGAGCGCGGATTGGCGACGGCTATGTTTATCACGGCTCCTTTCCTTGGGCCTGCATTTGGTAAGTTGTGGATGTCCTCTTTTCATGTTGCCCATTTTCGCATTCATTGTCCCACTTGCTGATCTTTATCAATCTTCTTCCTAGGGCCTATTTCTGGTGGCTTTCTTAGCGAGACCCAGGGTTGGCGCTGGATTCTTGGGTTAATCGCCATAGTGGGCGGTGTGGCCTGGATCACCACGACGTTGGTCACCCGCGAAACTTACGCGCCGTTCATTTTACGAAGTCGAGCCAAGGCACTCTCCCGAATGACAGGGAGCGTGTACGTGTCCCGAATTGATGCGGGACAACCACCCAAAACACTCTATCGGGAGCTGTCGGTCTCATTCACGCGCCCCTGGATCCTTCTGTTCTACGAACCCATTGTCTTGCTGACGTCACTGTATACCTCTATCATATACGGCACACTGTACATGTTCTTTGCCGGGTTTCCGATCGTCTTCCAAGTTACCCGAGGCTGGGATCAGGGAGTCGCAGGACTGCCATTTGTCGGCGTCGCCGTTGGCGTCTGTCTTGCCACACTGGCGGCCGGCGTGGACAATAAGCGCTATGTGCGCCTGTGCGCAGTGGCCGAGGCCGAAGGCCGCGCAGTAGAGCCAGAAGCCAGACTGAGTACAGCCATGGCTGGCTCTATTGTCCTTCCGATCGGTCTGTTTCTATTTGCGTGGACGACGTATCCATCGATCCACTGGATCGTACCCATTATAGGCGGCACGCTTTTCGCCTGTGGGCTAGTGATGGTTTTTATCTCGTTGCTTAGCTATGTGATCGACACTTGTACGTCTTGACCCTTGATCTGAACTGTTGTAATAATGCACATACTGACCTCAATACAGATGTGGTCTATGCTGCTTCCGTGATGGCGGCCAGCTCAGTGGTTCGTTCCGTGTTCGGCACCGCGTTTCCGCTTTTTACTACCCAAATGTACGAAAAGCTCGGGAATCAATGGGCGAGCTCCATTCCTGCTTTCTTGGTGCTAGGGTGTTTGCCTTTCCCGTTCCTGTTTCACAAGTACGGGCGGCAGATACGCTCTAAATGCAAGTATGCTTCCGAAGCAGCAAGGATTCTGGAGATGGTGCGTCATCGGCACGTCGCTGTGACTGGGAATGAGCCAAATGGACCTGAGATGGAGGCTCAGCAAGTTAGGGGAGCTGGCCCGATGACTTAACGGCGTGAGAGTGAGCGTGGGCATAGAAGGGAGGGTAGACAAAGCAGAAGTGGCCTAAGATGTGTTACTTAACGACCTAAAAGTTCACAGCGTGGCGGCGGAGGGTAAATGGATCAAAAAGCTCGTATACTATTAGACTCTAAACTACCGTACACTATACTTGATAACGCATAGGTCTTGATGCAGACCATTTGTCAAGATCCCAGTGTCAAAATCGACCAGTTAAATCCAGTTGCCCAACCTGCCATTCGTCCAAGAAGTTAAATCCTAGGAGATCCACATCGAATGATGGATTGGTCTCCCAATACACTGCTTGCGACGGAACTTCGGTGGTCTGTCTGTTTGGCGAAGCATGCACGTTCGCCATGCTGTCGTTGTCTTGTGATGACGACTGCGCAGGTACTTGGGTGGAACTGTCGGGCAGGACCAAGGACAGATTTCTCTTGGTAAGAATCTCCTCAAACACCGGCAGCGCTCTTTTGACGACGGGTATTTCCTTTCCCTGGGTGAGAACAAGCATTATCTGGCTGATGGAGATCCGAGCCATGGAACGGACGAGCTGTGTCTCGGTTGGATCAAGGGCCGATTCAATGTGTAGAGCTAGCAGCGCGATGATTGTGGTCACGCTGATAAAGGAAGTGTTAGTTCTTTGGTGCTTCCTATAACTGGTTCTGAGAATCGAGAAGAAACATGGAACGAAACGGAAAGCACCTACAAGGATATCGGAAATTCTTGAAGAGTACCACTCGCCAATACCCTCATTGCAATCGTGTCCAGCTCTAGACGAGCGGAGCGGAGCCGCTGCTCGGCCCAGTCGCTCCAGTCCACCTGTTGGGACTGCCGCCAACGACGTCGTAAAAGACGACACAAGATAGATTCGAACCTGTAGCTCATGGCTTGCATATTCAGGTAGTATACGTCAGTTCCAGTGTTCCCAACCGCATGCATCTTGGCAGCAAGGGACTTCCGCCATGTATCGAGTGGGTTCATCATTTGGCGAGGATCTTGCTGCGTTTTATTTGTCACAACGGACAAGCATTGTCCGACTACATAGAGTTAGTTATGCTTGTGGTATGAGTTTCGAGTGAACAACACGCACATATTCGAGAAAACTCGCACTGGACAACAGGAAAAGCCTTTTGCTGAGGCGTGAGCGCCGATAGCAAGCGGGACGTTGCTTCCGAGACATCTTCTTCCTCCCAGTCATCCTCCGTCCTAGGCTTGATCGTGGGGCTGTCTTCGAGTAGTCGTGAGCGGCTTGGGTTGATAAATACGTAGAAAAGGTCGAAAGACTAAGGTAGGCAATTATGGTAAGCATGAAGCAGGGAGATCAAATCGCGGTTATGAGTGGAGGTATGTACGTATAGAGCCCACCAGATCCTTCTGTACAACTTTAAAACTTTGATGGGTTTATCTTCTCGAATGCACCTGTGGGAGAGTCCGTAGGCAATTAGTACCCGCAATACATGTTCATAGGTGTGGCAGTATCGGAATAAAGACATACGCGTTGCGTAGGTCGAGCTTCGTGGCAAGACGGATCGAGTTGTGCAGCCAGTAGCCAAAGTCCCGGTCGGTAGGGTGGTCGAGAATCACATGGCACAAGATGATGGACCCCTGCAGCATCAATAACGGGTCATCTTCGGCAAAGTCGTAGAGCAGCTTGGTCTTGGAGAAGAACGACTCCTGTGCGGCCGAGCGGTTGGCAAAGCCACAAGCAAATAGCACGGCCGCGGGCACATGAAGACTGGCTAGTGTCAAGATAGCGCGGAGTAGGAAGAAGGAGCAGTCGCCGAATTGATAACCGCGAATGAAATCAGCTCTGTTGACCACGGGAGAAAATGGATAGACGTGGTCAAAGTATGTCTTGACGAGGACATCTCTATGTTGTCTGCCCGTGAGTAAATTGATTACGAAGAGGGAAAGAGGATGGAAACAGGGGCTCTCTTACAAGTGATGCGGAGGAGGTAGATCAAATACACCCTTCTTAGCAAGATATTCATTGTCGATATCGTCTAAGTGGGGAAGTTTGGTCCATGAACAGCTTCGAGGAGTGAAGCTGTCTTCTGGCCTTGAGCGGTAAGGGGTGCTGGAATTGCTATGGCGTCGACTGGATTCTGCAGTATCTTTCACGGCGTCGTTCAAGATATCGAGGTAAAGTAGGTCTGGCTCAGTCTGACGTGGGCTTTGGCGGTCCAAGGGATTGGAAATGGGAGGCAGCCTTGATTGGTTTGACTGGTCATATCGACTGAGACTGTCTAAGGGGCTATTGTTGGATGCTCTGGGGATGCCTGTGGTCTGTCAACAGTTGGTTGGAATTCTCGTACATCACACGGAAGAACCGGTGGAAACGGAAGCAGCTTGAAGATAGTCAATCATGTGTAGAATGAATAAACATACATCGCCGGGAGTCCGTATGACATGTATTACCTTCCTAGTAGCCCCTCTATGTTAGCATGTATCTGATGAAGGGTGAACCATAAATCACCATATCAGTAGCCAACTAACCTAGCCCGACCCTTACGGGCCGGCAGTACACACTCCTCAGCACACTGCCTGCTGGTACAGGTGCTGCAAGGCAGACCGGTTGTGGCGGCATCGCACTTGACCTTACGTGCACGGCATGGCACACATGCCTTGTTGACTTTGAGGGCACGTTTCACGGCTTCTTCCGCCATCTTATGGCTTACTAGTAGAAGCCGAAGTATACATTTAAGGGCCGGGGCGTATGTTGTGGCTTGATAGGTACGGTATGGACGGACGCGGATTGAAGGCCTCGGGGCGACGGCGTTTTGATCATTTCTTGGGGTTTCGGCACTTGAACTTCAGGTGGGTTCGGAGTTTTGGATATTACCGAGTCGCCAACCCACATTAACCATTGCTTGCCAGCTTGGTCGTGAATTGCGAGAACAACCTTATAGTGGAGCCCTATGCCACTATACTGTACTCAGCGGTCAAAGTTGTCCTCACACAAATCCATTTCTGGATCTAGAGCTGAACTCTGGGGATGCCGTCAACGGCTAACAACCCTGGTATACGGTTATTCGAACACAGATCTGGAAAAAGAGATCAAGCATTAATCACAAGAAATAACTGATGTCGTGCTCTCATTGCTAATGTCTGGTCGACTTGGGTATGATCTTACACAAATGGAGACATGTCTTCCAATGTTCTGTGACCTACCAGAGGGAGTAATAGGTTTTCTGACTTCTGCCTAATATGCAACCAGGCAGTGACTGGCCGTAAGGCGTGGCAAAGCCATCGTCAGGCGCATATCGACGGGCGCGAGCTCCCATTTCGCCCCCAACTTCACCAGATTTCGTCGAGTAACCGCCTGCCCCAGAAGATGCATAACGTGCATACATTATGAAGAAATCCCTGTTACCAACTTCCAACACTCAGATCCAGTTACCCGCTTCGCCAACTTTTGCACTACATCATCTTTATAACTCGACTGAGGCATTACATCTCATCATTTTCGGATCAATCAGAAGAGAAGAATGGGATCGCATTACTTCTTAACTTGTCGTACTGACGAGCGCTTCACATCGGACAGTGAACTCCCACTTTTAAGCGGTGGGAGCAAAGTGATCGTCCGCGATTGGGATCAGCGCCGTTGTGTGGATGTTTGGGGGCCAAGAGAGCATGATGATGAGTTTGTTTTTAAAGCTGTCGAGAGGTTTATTGATACTCTTCCCATCGACGTCATCAAGGTCCAACTTTCCGAAGATGGTTCGCTCTTGTCCACCTCCTCTGATTCAGAGGACGACGTCACTTACGTCCCATTCTACCCAGCACGTTCCGACTTCCCCAGGCGTGTGCCTACGGTTCGCCACCGCGATCTGACAGAGGTCGACCGGCTCGGACTTCAGGTAGACATGGTGACATACAAACCACGGCAAGGTGAAGCTCGAAAGGTGGTGTTCAAATACAACATCACGCAGAAAAATGTTTCCCTCTTTTGGCACGAGGTCAACTGCGTCATACGGATGCCTACGCACCCAAATATTGTGCCCTTTGATGCGCTTGTCGTTGATGCTGTTGATGGTGTGGATAGGGTAGTCGGGTTCACCACTGTCTATATACCCGGAGAGACGCTTGATGTGAATAAAGATCGACCTTTCAAGCTGAAGTATCTGGAGCAGTTGATCAAGGTTTGTACTCTCGTGCTTTGACAACACGTATATAAGCCATGAGCTTAGCCCCTCATTTTTGGGTCTCTGTCTCTAAAGCGTCCTTGAAGATGATACACTAACGGTCCTCATTAAACTGTTGATTTTCTCAACCTCCATCTGGGCATCGTGCATGGTGATATATGCCCATGGAATCTTGTCATCGACCCCAAAACAGATAGCATACAGGTGTTCGACTTCAATTGCGGGGCCAAACTCGGATGGGAAGGCGACAATGACTACCGGCATGCCTTTAGATACGACAAGCACCGCAACGATGTCAAGTTCGTAGTATTCACCCTGTATGAGATTATCACGCGAGAGTTCTGCTTCAACCAAGAGTTCTATCCTCACGAGTTGGACCAGTCTGAGATCATGAGGAAGCGAAGATGGAAAAAACACACTGATGTTCGTCTTGACAGCCCTGTCGAGGACTTCCGTCGGATTCTCAACGATTGGGTCAAGGAGAGAGCCAAATCCGACGCATTGATCAACCACCACTCAAAGGCAGCAAATCCTCTAGACTGGCCTCAATTGCATGTACCACAAGAGATGGTGGTAGATTCCAACTTCCCGGTAAACGCAATACCTCGCAGTTGCCTTATCTCCTCTGGTAAAGGCTTCTTAAAGTGGGAACGCCCACCATCTCGAGCCCTGCTGCTTGCCAAGGGCCAGCGTCTTCTTGCGACGGGCGAGGTTGTTCAGGATGATGTTGGCGTTGGGACGGCTGCATAAGCTTGGGGATCATTGCTCAGGCGTCCTTCGATGGTCGGTTTTCACGGGTCTGGGTATGTTGCTATTACACTCGCTCGCCTACTGATCGTGATCGAGAATGATTGGAGTCAGCGATTACCTAGACTTCGGGTCAAACGTTCGAATGTTAACCCTTTCCACGCGTTGGCTGGTCCAAATAACACAATCTTACATGTGACGGAAGACCTGCTCAATATCAGTTGCTCTCAAAGTCAGTTTGGCGGTGATAAAGTATATGGACCAATGCCGAGTCAAATCTAGTACAAGGGACGAGTGATACAAGGAAAAATGTTAGTCAAGTTTGACCGCCGGATACCAAGACCATCCGCATACCAAAACATCGTTCGTACGTCGGGCTTTGTGCTGATGCATTGAGCGGCAAACCTGCACTAGACCTAATGAAAATTGAGGCGCACTGGCGTTAGTACATAACTGGACAAAAATCGCATAACGGAATATGAAACAGGTCAGGTTCCAGGTATTTCCTCGGCATGAATCGCCTGCCATTATAAGTGGAAACCTCAGTCCAACATAGGAAAGTATGCAAAACACTGTCACAGTCATCACAACGGAGGAGCAGCCCAGGATATTTAAGGTAGGTATGTCTGCATTCGTCTCAAGATAAGGTGTGGCTTTGCTAATGCTATCCTAACCCTTAAGAAGACTTGCCTCCCTTCTTGCCAGCCTCATGAGGATCAACCTTGCCATGGGCAAATTCTGCGGATAAGTTAGAAACTGTATGAACTACCACGGAGATCCTTGTTTACTAACCACCCTTGGCAGAGCCACCGGAGTTGCCAGACCGGCCAGTGCTCTCGCTCTCGCTGCTTCCGGTGCCGGTGCTGTGGCCGCCCTGCTTGCCGGCCTCGTGAGGGTCAACCTTGCCGTAGGCGAACTCTGTAGACAAAATCACGTCAGACTTTGTCGAACAAATGAATACAAGAAATGCGGTTATAAGTTGGGAATGGGGACTTGATGGGAAAAGAGGCTCTTCTTTGCGTCATACGTACCCGTCTGCTCCGTGCGCTTGTCGGGAGTGCCATCCTGCTTGAGGCCGTCGTGCTCGCTGGGCTTGTACTTCTCAGACATGATTGGTAATGGTTTCTGGTAGTTTGGGTAGAGTGTGGAATAGTGTGGTGTTTGTGGTGAGTTGATTGAAGGTGGACTGATGAAGAAAAAGTGTTGTTGAGGACAGGAAAGTTGTGCCTTCTTATAGTGCTGGGAGAGGTGAACAGCGACCCTTCTCTGCGGGGTAAAACCCGAGGTACGCAGTCAAGGCGTCAGTGGCTTGAGGCAATCATGATGCAATCCATCTTGTATTGTGCTCACCGCTTAGTATGTATAGAGCGATGGTGTTGTCGTAGCATGAGCCTTCCGCGGTCAGTAGTGATGTAAAACGGGAAGTGGTGATGTATGTGTCTCACCCCTTTGGTCTAGCAGTGGGGAGATCAACGGCCCCAGGAACCAACGTTCAGGGCATTGAAGCGTCATTGACTGTCGAAAGTGCAGCAACCCGGTCGTGTTTGCTTTAAAGTTGAACCGCCCCACAACTTGTGTTGTGGTAATGGTAGTTCAGATCGTCTTTGTGGGCCGATCTGGCCAGATCCCGATCGTCTCGGAAACCGATCGTAGTCAGATCTAGTGGACCGATCTCAACTGATCGACTGTGGGCCGTGGCAGGGATAAGGGTGTCTTTGAACTCAAAATGCAGGTCCAAACCGGAGCCAACTGCCTCAGTCTGCCTGGTATAGTGTGGGGCCCCGCTCTTGGAATGGGAACGCTACTCCTTGACAACCTGGAAGTTGAGCATCGTAGCTTTGGCTATCGACAGGGAGATAAGGTATGGTATCTTGTATCTCAAGCGGCAAACCTTGCACAACGCCAGCTTACAGACCCCAACATCGACTGCCGCGTTCTCCCTTAAGAAACCCTCCGTGTACTGAGTGTCCTTTCGATACCATTGTGTCTTCTCCCAGTCGTGTCGTCATATTACATGAAGGCCAAGGGACCTCCCTGCGAGTAGGGCTCGCTTCTGTTTGTCTCCACCTGTCCTGTTTGCTGGAAAAAGACACGCTACAATACAATACTAACATGCAAGCATCGTTATCGTTCTCCCCACCGCCGATAGCTAGTTACTGGAAGCTCCTGCGTCGGCATCGAGCTCCCATGCACCTCCCTTACAGGTCTATCTGTCTGTAGTTCCAACCGATAACCTGGTATGACGGTCTCGATCTGTGGTGTGCTGTTGCTCCTTGGCGTTGCAAGAGTGAACTGCGCAGCATTGGAGTCAACCGCCGAAAACGAGACCACCGGTGCTGGAAGACTCGCGGAAGTCTCCGAGACGTACTGAGCTCTTTGCAAGTCTTGCAACGCGGAAGACATCACCGGCTGTCTGACCATAGTGTCGAACTGCGCAGGGTGGAGTCCCCGCAGTGCCGAGGTCATGACTGGTGCCGGAAACGTTGCGAATGTCTGTGACTGTCCAAGTGACGGTGTGAAGATTCCAGATGATCTCGGCGAGATGGGCGAGTCAACACCTTCTGGTCTTAGGCCCCTCGCTAGCTTAGAAAGGGCAATGTTCCGGTCTTTTGTCCTCTCCAGCCGCCGGAGACGGCACTCCAAAAGGGCCGTGTCGAACCTTTCCGTTTCCGCAGGATCCTTGAACTTGAAGAGAAGACGCTCACATTTACGGCTTTCGGCGTTGGAGATATTTGCTGTGGCCATAGAACACAAGTTCCATTCTTTCAGGCCTTCCGTGCTCCTGTTCGCACTGAATACTGTGACGTCAAGGGGAGAGCATACCCCGAGCCAACCGTCCATTAGAAGGGTTGGTGAAGTCTCAATGTGAGTGACTGCAGTTGTTAATAATAGTTCAAGTTCTATAGCTGATTGTTCCACAGGTGCTACCTACCATCGATGCTCAGCATTGTGTATCGGTCTGACTCCTGAAGAAACAGAACCAGGAGAGGCGGAGGGTTGAGGTCCGAAACGACAGCTTGTCTGCCAGTGCTATGGTCTGTCTGAACAGTGACAGCATCCGACATGCTTAGTTCGCTAGGTGCCAGCGAGGAAGTCGGAGTTTGACTTTGGCTCGATCGTGTCGTTGTCGGAGTTAGCTGTGTTACTCCACGAGTGTCGTCAGGCCATTCCCAAAGCTGGATTTCCGTCATTCCATGGTGCTCAGTTTTGCGGCGGAGTTTTCTCTTGCTTCCTTTTATCCTCGCTAGTGTTTCTGCGTGGAAGAAGCTCTCCTTGACTGTGTAGCCGGTGAAGAAACGCTGGAGTTCAAGCACATCCCGCCTATTGGCGAATGAGAACACCAGTGGTGTCCCGTCGCAGATAACCTCTATCACCCATTCCAGCTGAGTCTTTTGTTTCAAGGTGTAGAGAGGCACAGCGATATCTCGCTGGATGTTGAACTTGTGGCTGAACTGGTGAGTGTGCGATGTGGTCGCCGTCGAGGACACGACCTTCTCTGTCAATCGCAGATTCTCAGTTTCGACATTGTCTCGGAAAACCAGAAGGTTTCTAGTGTGCACTTCAGACGTCGGAACTAGAGGCAAAGCCGTCAAAGGCAGGCCTGCCTCCAGTTCAAACGGCATCATTTGATGATGCTTGTCGGTGGGTCATGGTGGGGAGCTATGGAAGAGAAGATGTTTGAATGTGAGTTTTTTCGAACAGGGAGTTATTCCAGTCAGTACTTGGAATCGTGGGATATCATGAGTTGTGTGCCCGGCCACGTTGCGAGAATGCTGGGCTCGACGCCATCAGCTGCTCAGCCCCTCTTCTTAGCTCGGTGGCTGCAGTTGTTCCACCTTCGTGCCGTCGAGGCTCTGAGGCTGTGAGGGAACCAGTTAGTAGCACGAGCAATGCTATTAGCAAAGTATTGAACCCCTCCATGTCCATTATTGGTTGGGAGATCCGCTAGTCGACACTCACTTCAATGCATGAGGCACACTTCAGCTTGGCTGGCTCTCAGAGCCCTGCATGGTTCTCCAATTGACGGGGCCAGATGCAGCGCGACCTGTTTGTGCGCATTGAGCAATGCGCAGCTCTGAAATCTTTGGTAAACCGATGTGCAGAGTGCCTAGCGAAGGTGCATGTCGCCCAATCAGTCTATCTTTGCGACAGGTCACAGAGCAAAGTAGTCCTGTGCTGCGGGTACACTCAGCTTTCTACTTGCTCACAGCCTCCCGTAGAAGCTGCAGTTATGATGTCTCGAACTCTAGAGGCACACTCCGACACGCGTCTTGTGATGGACGCCAAGTTATTCGGTCTGAGAGCCTGCAGCAAAGCTAGCTCTACCACAAAGACTCGGGCCAACAAGCGTCGTCTCGCCCTCCCATTATACCACAGTACTGCCATTACTCCATCCGTCATTTGTTCTCCCCTCAGAATATCTCACGAGAACATCATTTCTCGAACAACTTACGCGGCCTCTGCTCCAAATGGCCGAACCTACAACTACTGCCCATTTCTCTCAGGCAGATCTGAACCCTTCTGACACACAACGCTTCAACTCAGACACCAGAGATGAGCTTCGAAGACGTATCAGAGATGTCGATCGCCAGAATCAGCGTTTTCACATTGCTCCTACGACTAAACAGCTGCTAGGCTCCTGGTCCGTGGTCGGGCTCATCCTCAACAGAACCATCGGCAGCGGCATCTTCACGCAGCCAGTCAATGTTCTCCAATATACTGGAAGCTCCGGGGCAGCAATTCTTGTGTGGATATATGCCTGTGCCATTGTGTTGTGCATTACGGCGTGCTGGCTAGAACTGGGCTTGAACGTCCCTTTCTATAGCATCGTCTACAATGGAATCCGGAATAGACTCTCAACTCCCAGGAGCGGAGGAGACAAGAACTACGTATGACAACTAGACTACAATTTCCCCCTCAGTACTGAGTCTGGCTGAGCTGACTACTCACAGTTAGAATACATATACCGATTTCCGGATCTATTCATAACATGCTTCTTCAGCATACCATTCATCGTCTTTGGAAACATGGCCGGCAATGCGGTTCAGTTTGGCGTTCTTATGATGGTCGTCATCGACCCCAACTGCCAGGACGACCAATGCAGGGACCGCGGTAAAGTCGTCGCCTGGGCAATCTTTGTCCTAACGGCCTGCGCCTTGATCAATGTCATCACCCGAGAGTTCTCGATCCGTTTGAACAACGTCTTCGCTCTGTTGAAGGTCGCCTACCTGGTAGTTACCACATTTATAGGCATCATCTACGGCTCCGTCCATGGCGGCGGATGCAGCCAGATCAGCATGGAAAACAAAGGCGACGGCGGAAGCTTCGGCGACATCATGATGGCCCTGTTCTTTGCCATGTATGCGCTTGGCGGGTATGAGCAGCCGTTTTACGTGCTTGCCGAAGTTGCGCAGCCACGACGGAACTTCGCCAAAGCAACCACATGGACAATGATAGGGCTTCTGGCACTCTATCCCTTGATTAATGTCAGCTACGTGTGCATTGCTCCATACAACGGTAATGATTCTCTCCCAGATAACATGGCCCTCGCCATGTTCGCACGCATATCTGGAACACCAGTATCGGACCTCAACAAGCCTACCAGCAGCGGTATCGTGCGCGGAGCTGCAGCTGTACTTGCCCTCTTCATCTTTGGTAATATCATGGCGCAGACGTTTACCGGGTCTCGAGTCAAACAAGAGATTGCGAAAGAGGGTATCCTGCCATGTTCGCATCAGCTATCTGCCGATAGTAAGACCTTGGTTGCCAAGCTTACTACATCGAATGACAGTCTCTCCGCCATCGATAATATTGAAGGTCATTCGGAGCAAACGCCTATTATGGCGACTCTTCTTCACTGGTCCCTAGCTGTTCTTCTCGTCTCGGTGGTAGGGGGAGTACTTCCGCCCACCAAGGCCTATAAGACGCTCACATACATGAAGGTGTACACCATCATTGGCGTGATGGGACTTCTCACATGCGGTGGACTTCTCTATTTGAAGATCGACTCAGCCCTAGGCAAGTACAGCCGGAGGAAGTGGTCAGAAAAGGCAACATGGAAAGGTGGTTTTGGTCCCATACCAGCAATCTTCGCAACAGTGTCGCTGGTCATGTTACTCTTTGGCTCCTTTGCGCCTCCAAAGAGTCATAACAGTGACAATACGATAACCTGGTGGATACTGCCAACTGTTAGCTGGGCCGTCTGCTCGCTCGGAGTGGCTTGGTGGCTTGGCCTGCAGGTTATGCAGTGGAACAGGGGCGAGAAGCTGGTCAGAGAGAGAATACCGTTTATTGAGATTGATGCAACGGGACAGCCTGTCCAAAAGGTTGAGCAAGTCATGTGGAGCTGGGTTCCGTATAAGATTTTGGCTAGAGGATTATCCAACAGCTTTGTTTAGGTAGCTGCGAGTTGATGACTTCATCAAGACGACTGTCTGTGGCCCACGAGCCTCACTTGAATTACAGTGCGCATGGGAATGAGTGAATGTTTGCTTGACGTACCATATTGAGTCCGCTGCACTGATCAAAGAGAGAAGACTTGATGCTGGAGCTTTATGAAGGAAGATTAGATTGAGGTCTTCAACCTGCAATCTTGACGGAGTGGTATAGCTCAGTGGTCTAGAGCGTTCATGTAGTCCTCCAACGAGGCATTGGGCAATCGAAGCCACGGCGGCTTACCATGAAGGAGGAGAGGTTGTGGGTTCGACTCACTGGCGAGTTTCTTTTTTTTTGCGTTTTTTCTATTTCACCTTTTTTTTTTTTTTTAAAACAAAATTTAATNGCTTACCATTTAGGTTTTTTTGTTGTGTGTTTGTATATCTGGCTTTTTTTTTTTTTTTTTCGTTTTTTTTATTTCACCTTTTTTTTTTTTTTTTGCACCAGAGGTACTCTCAGTCACAAACCTAGCTCAAAATCCACTACAATTCACTGACTGAGATGCTAAAAGCAACACTGGCAGTTTTGCGAAGGATGATCCGCTTCGCTTGTAACGGTCAAATTGCAAGCTTTTTAAACCTGAAGCAGCGTGGTTAGGACATATTTCCCACCAGTGAAGACGAGACCCAGACACGATCTTTCACTATCGCTTCACCCTCGTGCATCATCTCCTTTCCTCAGCAATTGGTTGAGAATAAGGTATTGAGACCAAGGCAGTACCAATTCAAACGTCAGCGGTACTTACCCAAGGTCCAAAAGCCTCATATCTCCTTTCAACCTTCCCTCTTTTCGATTCCACCTTTCAAATCGAGCTCGTTTCATTGATTTGGTCGAAGCTCGCAGCAAGCTACAACCACGATGGCATCGCAAGACAGCAATAAAATCAAGTCTCCCGGCTTGGTAAATAACTTGCCAAAGAAAGGCTTCATCTACAACGCTCAGGTAAAACCTTTCTCCCGGCGTGACTCGGCGGCTATAGTGATGGTGGCCATCCAGGCCTCCGACCACACGAATCGCATCCATCCTAGCAAGGTCGATCTGGCTCTTTCCGAGCTGTTCAATCGTGCAGCCGACCTTGCTCATACCATCAAGTCACACCATGACAATTTCTGGAAAGTCGTGAAAATGAACGTCTCGTGGGCTCGAGATATCACCGTCCCCCCTACCATTGTCGAAGAGCTTACCAACTACGTCATGCAAGCCCGACTTCGGTGGATTGCATTCGGACCAGATCTGCCTACCAAAAAATTGAACGCCACCGCTGGAGCCATCGACATGTTTCTGGCCCGGCTGAAGCAGAATGGAATGCACGATTACGTTCCGAAGCTCGATGTGCGCCAAGGCGAGAACCAGCTCGCGCAGCCTGGACACGGCCGCAAGATCATCGACGACAAGCCCGTCCCAGCCCTTCCGCCCGCGGCCTGCGCCAAATTACTGCAGCAGGGTAAAGTGTTCGCAAAGAAGCCAGGACATGCCGATGCGGCTGCCTCCGACAAAGGCCTAGAGGATACCGAGAAGATGCCCATCGACGAGACGACCGTCACCAGGGAGCAAGTTGGGGCCGAGGCCAATAGTTTGAGCGGTTTCACAAACTACCGCGAGCAGAAAGGCGTAAGTCTGCACCCACCCACTACGTTCTTCTCATTGTGTTCGCAGCTGACGTCAATTGTTATAAAAGGTCATCGACTCGGACTCGGACGCAGAGGCAGAAGCAGACGACACGGACCTGCCACGAGCGAAGAAGCAGCAGCGGTGGGGCAAATACGTTGTCACGGCACATGGCGAGGTCGAGGATAAGACCCAGGGTGTAAACAAAGGTCAGAAGCGTCTGGACGAGGATTTCGAGAAACTCGCTGAGCGGTTCCGAGGCGTGGGTCTCAAGCGCCGTCGTTAGTGTATGTGTACTAGTATACTTTCCCCAACACTTTCCTTCGACAGACTTCACGCTCACGGTTCAACGTACTGATATTGCTTATTTACAGAAAGAAACATTTGCTTGTGACGATAATATAGCGAGACAGACAGAAGCTGGGGCGGCGAGACGAACGTTTCACGAGAGACTGGGTTGAGTGGCTTGCAGGTTGGCAAACAAGGAGATATTATCGGCATTGTACCATACTTTCATCGCTGAAAATGACCTTACGAGCAAGGGAAACAAGTGGTCCTAACTGCTAACCAATCAAGAAGAGGTCGTTCTCCGTACAGCTTCAAAAGCTGAATAAACGAGATGCAAGAACCACGGCACGAATGCTGCCCTACATCACGCACATGGCCCCTCGTGAAGAACAACATGATCAGGGACCAGGTCATCCACAAACGGTACCTGGACCAGCACGGTCGGCTCATTGCTGGGGAACTCGGTGTAATGGCCAGTGATGTAGCTCATCGCTTTTAGATCACCGGCTATGAGGACTGATGATCTGAGCGTGCCAGGCATCATATAGGCCAGTGAACTCTGCGGTGACATGGTGTGGTTTCCGGCTGATAGCGAGAGAGCTGTAGTATGCGAAGAGTTCGCTGATTTCGGGGAAGGGGCTGTGATTCGGATGAGGCCGTTGAGTACCACGGTCAGCCTGTATAGGGTCTGGTCAGTCACGATTCTTTCCCCGCCATAGGTGATTAACGTACTGTACTGAAGGTGCCCAAGCCTCCCCAACCGTTGTTCTGGGTTCGATAACTGACCAGGTAGCCTTGGTGGTGCGTCCAATCTCAAAGTTGGTTGCTGACATGGCCTCGACAGGTAACGTAGCCAGTTGCCAACATTGGAGAACCGAATGCCCACTTCGTGATGATAAAGCTGTGATATTGAAAGATGGCGTGGCAGCATTTGCTAATGACAGCACAGCAGCAGAGATGATTGCCATGTAGCGTTGCTTCATGTTTGGCAGTGTTGGATGCAAAGTGGGACAAGGAGACGCTTCAGACAAAATCGAGTATTCCACCTCTGGCGAAGTACCTCGTTTTGCCGGTCTGTGGCTTGCGGATGTCCGATCCAATGGCAGACCACAGGGCACCGAGATAGAGCACCGTCGAGTAGTACAATGACGATGTCGAGCCATAGGTCTTCCAAGTAGACTGGTCGACTTGCCATCAAAATAAGGTGGGGCAGAGAATGTTGCGTCCTCCGAAGGACTCGGTCGATTCTGGAGATGAGCGACATAGACAAAGTTTTTGTTTGAAACCACTGAATGTCCTTCAACGTTAGCCCAAACTTTACAGAGGCATGCTTTGATATTCTAACCCTTCGATGGTTTAACATAGTAGACATAGTCCCGAAGCGAACGCAGAAGTATTCCACTCCGACTTGTTATCTGTCGGATATTTCATTGCCTCATCTGTCCCTCTCAATCCTGCGGCAGAGTTAGCCTGAGCATTGTTTCGGCTCTCCAACAATAGGACAGCCACTCGACGATAGTAGAACGTAAGTCACTCAAAAGATACAAGCTCGTGGATGTTTAGGATGTGATCTCAGAACGAGACATTGGCACGGAGGCCAAAACAATGCATTCAACCCCGAAGGGCCGGAAACGTCTGAAGGCGGCAGAGCCGCGGGCGACACACAGCACGAGGACTGCGCCGGAGGCGCCCAAAACAATGACAGTGAAAAGCGTCCACAACCCGGATCCGTAGGTATCATAACTGCTCGACTCAAAACAAACAACTTCCCCTGCGTCCACAGGCCGGATCCGTAGCCATAACCTCTATATCGTACACAACACATCCTCCACCCGACACAAAAACTGCTCACCTGGCGCCCTTGGCGCGCAGGATCTTCCTGCCAGCCGGAGCGGCAGCTGCGGCGGCGGTGGCGGCGTCAGCACCGCCCATCTCCACGTCCTCGTCCTCGTCCTCGTCCCCGGCCACGTTTGTCTGGGCGACGAAGGCAGCGAGGTCGTCCATCGTGGGTCGGGCCTCGCCCTTCCCCAGCTTCTGAAGCTTGGTGGGCTTCTGGTACTCGTCGGCGGGCATCTGGTTGTAGACAACTAGTTAGTATTTGTTTCTGTTTCAGGTCTAGGGAGGAAAGTCGGTTGGAAGGTGTAGACTTACGGCGATCTTTCTCTTGATCGCCAGACTCTGAAAAGAGTCGGCCAGAGCCCCGAAATCGGCCGTGGTAGGGGCTGGGACGGCGGCGGCGGAGGCGGGGACGGCGAAGGTGGTGGGGCCGGCGGGAGCGAACGAGTCGAAGGAGGCGGAGGAGGAGACGGGGATGGCGGGAGCAGAAGAGAGGGCGGGGATGGAGGGCCCGGCGGAGGACGAGGCGGTGGTCGGGCCTGTGGCTGGGGCCGGGGAAGGTGCGGGCTGGGCGTCGCCACCCGATTCGTCGTCGTTGTCATCGTCATCATCGTCGTCGTCGTCGTCCTCCTCCTCCGGCACGATGTTGGGCAGCTTGTCGGCCAATCCGCAGCCACGCACCTCGTCGACGTAGGCGTCGACGGCCCTGACGGACCGACCCATCGCCACGTCCGCGGCAAAGCCGCCACCTTCCTGCGCCCGCAAGCGGGCCTCGACCATGTGGTCCGCCAGGTGGCGGACGACGTCGGCGGGCAGGTCCCTGGCCCACTGGACCCGCGCGGCGACGTCGCGCCAGAACTGGTCGATCCCGACGTCGGCGATGGCCTTGGCGCGGTCGGCGGCGGCGACGAAGAGCTCCACTAGATGTCTCTCGACAATCCAGGGCTGGAGAGTGCCCTGGGCTGCCTGCGTCATCGCCTTGTTGACGAGACGCGCGTCCGAGGCTCTGGGAAAGAGCGGAGGGCAGCCGCCGTAGGCGAAGCCGTTGCTGGGGAGGAGGTGGCGGAGGCTGGGGTCTTGTCGGCGCACCATTGTTTCTGCTGCTGTTGCTGCTGTGGGCGGGGGAAGGGGGGAGCGGGTGTCTGATGGTGAATATTTTGATATCACGGCGAGTGATCTAACGACGTGTCAAGTCTAGAAGTGACTTGGATTTGTTTTTGTTTTTCACTCGAGAAGCAGAAACAAAAGGGTCGAGAGAGGAGATACAGATGGTCGCGTCACTTCGTAAAAAACTCAAACCACTTCAGGTCGATGTGCCATCTTTCACAATACTTTCACCAAGCAAGTCATTACGTGCTTTTTGTCACTAGCTCGACAGCTTCCACATCTCACCAGTTCTCGATACTTCAAATCTGACTAGACTCGCAGTTCGAATCTCGCTGACCAAATAGCCAACGATGTTATGCGGTTCATCATGGCAACCTCCGTCAACAATTTAATTTAATGGTATTTATGTATGTAGATACTCGATGTAACATTCCCACTAGTGGTAACTCGTGGTGTCTTACATCTTACACTGATGTCTGAGTGAGGGTTGAGTAACAACGGATGAGTACTAGTAGCATAACAGAACACGGCTCAGATGGTCCCAGGCTGTGGTCTAGCTGTAGCTAAGAGGACGCTAAACAGACAAATGATATTATGTGAGGATTGTTAGCTAGAGGGAATATACTACGGTAGATACAACTCACAGAAACTTGCCGGTGACTGAAACTTGAGACGAGAATCCCTCTGTGTGTCACGTGGCAGAGATGCCGCATCGAGAAGGCCTTAGCAAGTGAGAATGGCTGAGAATGGTACATAAGAAGTAGTATCGGTTATCATGTCAACCGAGTCTCGTAACTCGCAAACCGTGGAGCGGTGTGGTGTAGTTGGGAAGGACGGTCAATGTGGGAGCTCGGCCCCCCTGGCTTATCTCTCGGCGAAACTACCTGTGACTCGGGGCGTGGGTTCGAATCACTGTGAGGTCAATTCTTACAAGTCTTCTAAAGAAACTGTTGGGCTAACCCAACAGGAACTCGGATTGACATCACAAGTGGTTCTAAAGACACTGATGGGCCAACTCAACAGAAACTCGTCACAATCGGGACTCTTTTTTTGTTTTTTGTATTTTACTTCATCGTTGTGTTTGTATTTCCACAACACTCTCTCCCCTCTTTACAAGTGTTAGGAAAGTGGGAGTTTAGGTTAAGAGATGTCGAAGCATATAATAGAGTGGCTCCTTATGCGGGCATTATGCTACTCTTTCTCTCTTCATCTTTCTATATATGACATTGATATGAAGGGAGAAATGAGAACTACGGTTGTGCTTAGTGTCTATGCTTGAAGCTCTATCTGTAGCATTTAAGTTGTTTTAGCATCTAGCAGTACTACCTTACAATGGGCTAAGTCTAAAGGACATGTTAAGTACGAGTCTTGAATTAATAAACTATATATGTGTCTCTGTCTTCTTACCACTTGAGAGGATTAACGTGTGAATGAACTATAGCAGTAAGGTATAACATGATATAATATTAAAGCTTAGGTGTTTAAGTACCATATGTAGCTGCTGTAGACGCATAGCTGTGATAGTTTTTAACATTTGAAAGGGTAATACTATCTCTATATTTTAAAGTGATATACTTAGATTGATAAGTAGATACGTGTGTACTTGTTTTAGTTAGAAGGTGAGAAGTAGAGAAAGAGAGGTGTAGAATATTAAGAGTGCGTGTCTAGGGCCTTATTGAATCATTAAGATCTTAGGCTAAGGTGCCTGTGTGAAATTAAGTAAGATATATGGGATGGCATTAGGAAATGGGTGTGTCATTACACTCGCGAACAGGTGGTAATAGGGTTGTGTGAAGGCTTACGTATAATACGACGGCAACCTGGGGTCGAAGGTGCTATATAACAAGTGATATCAGGAGTTATTCTAACCAGCCTGCAAGCCGGGGAGTGGCATAGTCTAGTTGAGAAGGACGGGGGTAGTGGGTGGATACCTCGCCACCTGAGATCTCAGCGAAGCCTGCCACAACCTGGGGCGTGGGTTCGATTCACCATGGGGTTAATTCCTTATGAGTGTTTCAGTGACACTGATGGGCTAACCTAACAGAAAGACGTCACATTCGGTGTTTCTAGTGGCACTGATGAGCCAACTCAACAGAAACTCGTCACATTCGGAACCTCTTTTTTTGCTCTGATTTCCTTACTTTCTTTTCTGCTTCCACTGCCGCTCGTCCCCCTTTGTAGAACCTCTATGTCCTTACATCTCCACTGACACCTGAACAAGTATAGAGACATATTAAGAGAACAGGGCTGAGGGACGCATAGGTATACAATAGAGGGTTCTCTTAGTAGGCAAGTATTATATTGTTCTAACTCCCCAGTCTGTACAGTCTTCATTACGCTCTTTCACCAGGTAGGACTTAGCAACTCGAAAGTGTTTACCTACTTAAGCGAGAGGGCAAGAGTGCTGTACTACAGTTACTTATGATAACAGTGATTCGGAAATTGACATAACAAGCGGGTCTGAATCCTTGCCAAACCGCACACGTCGGAAAGGGTCAAAACTTGAAGTTGAACAAAGCTTACAATGACAAAGCAAGTAGAGTATAATAAGTATGCTATTACGTGGACAAGGTCGATGTACTGTACAGTACATAGGCACGCAATATCCTAGACTTAACTCCCGAGGCTAACCTAAAACCCGACTACCGACAGCTCCAGCTGGCAGCAGAATCAACATCGCCATGTCCGTTATACACCGCCTTCTCGGGCCAAGGACAGACAGGCCTCTGCCTCAGCACACCCGAAGTGGGGTCCTGGCTGCTCTTCCACGTGGTAGCGATGATCTCGTCCACCGCCTTGCCCTTCTCGACCCAATCCTGCAGCGCCTGCAGGGCGTCGTGCCTCGCGTCCTGGAACCCGGGGACGGACCAGTAGGCGGGGCCCATGACGCCGGGCTGGAAGGCGCCGGCGATGTTCCACGGGGCGTCGACGGTGGTGCCCCAGCAGTGCTGCATGCCGGGGATCTGGAAGTAGCGGAAGAAGTCCCTGGTCTTTGACAGGCCGCCGAAGGTGGTGATGGTGGTGTTGTAGTACCAGTCCGACCCCTTGGTGGGCACCAGGCCGTCGGCCAGCCCGTGGTAGAGGATCACCTTGCCGCCGCGCTTCTTGAAGGCCGAGATGTCGTAGTCGATGGCCGTGGCCTCGCCCGGGTCGGTCCTCTCGGCCAGGGTGACGAGGGAGTCGTTGTAGTTGTGCCAGTCCCAGTTGGGGTCGTTGAGGAGAAAGTACCGCTGGTATCCCACCCCGAAGGCGGACGGTTCTGTCCCGGCGAGAAGGACGTACCACTGGTCTTCCGAGCTGAGAGTCAGACCTGGGTAGATAAACCTGCCGTCCGCGAAGCGGTAGTCGGAGTAGATGTTCTTGACGGTCTGGATCTGCGCCGGCGTGAGGCACCATAAGAGGTTTGTGGACGTGCCGCAGGTTATCTTGCTGTAGTCGAACGTGCAGAGCTCGGGAGAGCTGATGATGCCGTCTGCTAAGCCGTCGAGCCCGTCACATTGGCGGACGACCTCGTCGCCTATGAGCGGGAAGAGGGTATAGTCGATGTGCTTCGGGTCGTCGACGGGGAGATTGTAGAGGCCGATGCGAGTGGCGAGGTTGTTGACGTGGCTTACGTAGTAGGAAGGTGCTCCGACCAGCAGGCCGTCGAAGCTGTCCGGGGAGATCTGCAGTTCCTTCAGACCTTGACGTCCGCCGGTTGAGCAGCCGTTGTAGTAGGAGTGCTTGACCGACTTCTTGTAGTACGCCTGGGTGATCTGCTTGCCAAGCTGTACAGATCCGTGGAGGGCTCGCCATCCCCAATCTGTCCTGGACTCCGGGTTGTTGAGCGCCCAGGAAAGGTCGGTGGCTGTGGAGTTATGGCCGAGGTCGGTGGAGACGGTAGCGAAGCCGTAGTGAGGACCTGGGGCCATGTCCAGCCAGTTGATGCCACCGGCAAACCCGCCGTTTCCTACAGCGAGGAACTTGGAGTTCCATGTCGAGGGCAAGAAGAGACCGAATCTGTAGCTCGTCGTGGGCGAGCTAGTCACCCGAACGATGACGGCACAAAGCTCTGGCAGGAATATGGGATTGGTCGGATACGCAATATCTAAGAGACCTTCGCCATAGCTGCCACCGTTGGGAACAGCTGCGACAGACTCGAGAGTCGCGCCCTTTGGAAGAATGCACTTGAAAGTAGCAGCGTTACACTTGGGCTGGGAGGGACTGGTTGCCTCTGCTGGAGCAGCAAGCGCCCGCAGAACAAGGGTAAGCAGCCCGAGAATCGTAAGTGTAGAGCGGGTCATTATGGGGTGTATATTAAATATTAATCAGGATAAACAGCTCTCTCCACGGTGTCGGGAGCGGTTATGCTCTCGAGGTGGGAGCGAACCTGGTAATAGTTATACTCCTACCGGCGGCCGGACTAGCTACGTATCCCCTCATTTGAATTGCATCTCGATCATGGCCACGACGCAACAGTCAAGCAAAGCAACCTGGTTGTCTTAGCTGGCGACCATCACAAGCAGGGGCAGAAAGCTTACAACCTTCTCCATTCGGCTTGGAGACGTTCCTTCGCGCCTGCCGGCTCCAACTAATGCTCGAGCGTAGTGCACGAGCTCATCGGCACTGCGACTATCGCCTATTACCAGACTTCATCAATGCGATCCTAGCCATTGCCATGGCTGCCGCCAAGCTATCAATGGCCAGGCTTGCAGGAAGTCTCCGCAATCCTTGGCTGGGGTGGTGGGAACGAAGTTGCACCGACTTCGTTCATTTCGGCCAATATTGCTACGTTGCCCACTAGTATTGCCCGGCCAGGGCCAAGATTTGCGGGGAGAAAACGCTCATGCACGGCGCGGTTGGCTGCCCCGGACATGCTGGTATCGGGGTGGGATGCGGGGAAGATCCCCGTCATCATCGACGTGGGGAATAACCGCCGAACCGGTAACCGAAGACCTTCCTCGGTACTGACGGGTAGAGTTTGGCCCACTGCCGGACGCTGCAACGTAAACATGCGGCTTTCTTGGGGTAAGGCGATGGCCTGGGCTTAGCTTTGGACTAAGTTTAGACATTATTACTTACATCAGCAGCAAGGGAGCTCGTTCACTGGACACGATGTCACTGCATTTACAAACTGGTATAATTGCGTTGGCTGAACCACCAGAACCTGTTTGAATCGACCTGGCTAACCGAGGTCAAGTTCGGTTTGATGTAGAGCGGATTCCTGTCTTGGTAGGTCAAGGGTTGACGGTGATATCTACCTTAAACGAGCTAGAGCACATGGTGCACACAGTTGGCCCCCGACGAAGAAGACCGTGGTCCTTGAACCATGGTTGTGATGAGCTGCGGTGTGGTTGTTCATTTGACGTGCATGCTGGGTGACCACCTTTCTACGATCAAACCAACCACGCACATGACAGGGATTCTGAGACTAATCACAAGGAAGCATCGAGTGGAACAGACTCTTGCACAGTACTAGTTCGTACGTTGTCACTACGCGTTCGTGCGCATCCAAGAAGAGTGCACCCAGTAGCAGGAGCCAGACTGTCAATAATGAGACGCATGAGAAGATACTATCGATGCTGGGAGCCTATCTATGGGGCCCATCGCCAACAAGTTGTGTCAGTGGATCTATCCCTGGGCTATTGGCGCCCCCCGAAAGTGCTGGCCGGCGTTGCGCTAGAGCAAACGATGCTTACGAGGATGCTGCGCTGCTCTTGTATTGTGCCACAGGGCAAAATTTGCACAATAGACCTTGTTAAAAGAACTGAGGGTCATTCAACAGCAGTTCTAGGCCTCGCTTGTTAGCCCTGGTAAGGGGCTTTGTCTTGAGTGAGAGACCTGTTCTTCGGGTGTGTCTTGTGCTCCGTATTAAGAAATAACATCAAATTAGGTGAACTACTCATCACTCTCGTCTCTGTCGCTCTCTTTGTCAGTCATACAGTGACTTTGTTGCGCTCACTCAAGACCTTTTTGAAAGCCTCCTCGCGCTGCGGGTCGGTCACTACGGTCCACTCCTCCCCGGTTTCCGACTGGATTTTCTCCTCAAACACGACCTTAAAGTAGCCACCCCTTTGAACTACGGGCCTCACAAGACCCCGGTACAACCGATATCTGCTAACGGTGGATGTTCGTTCAGCGAATATAAAACAATTGTGAATCAGTGTCAGGAGCGACTCGGCCCAGCGGAAACAGACCTCGGTGCCGTCATCAAGTGCGATTGTCCGCTCTTTGTCGAAAAGTGTGTAAGGAGCATACATCAGCACCGCCATGTATCAAGCGCTCAAGAAATAAGGCGAAAATTTGCAGCTCTAACGGTCCAACGAACGGCCATCTCCTTGGAGCAGAATGCCAACAAGACAGTGTCTTGTGCAAACCCAAGTTGGGGTCCAATCCCGCCTTCAGTGCAAGGTCCAAGATAGCCAGATACGAATCCCACAATACACATCTACTCGGTAAACACCTCGAGAGCTCCAGGATGATGCTGTCCATGGCAATCTGTGGTAGGTCGAGCTGTGGTGGTCGCGGACTACCATGCGAACAATACGCGCGATTCGGGCTGCCTAGCTGGATTGACATCTCCACATATCGGACCAGACCAAATTTACACGCCAGCGAAAATATCGATTCCTCTGACAGACGAAATGTCGGCCCCTCTGCTTCGGAGAACGTGCGTCCGCAGGAACACATGGGGCTCAGAACTCTAGTTGAAACCCAATGGTGTGTACCGATATACTTGTCCGCTATTATGTCCAAATAATGGGTCGTGTTCACAGTGGGCCACCAAGCGTTCATCGTGACATATAGATCTTCCAGTAACACGTCCTGGATCTGGCCGGTCGAGATTTCCGCGAAGTGGCAAGCAAAAAGAACTTGATCTGCTGTCCCTAAGATATGTAATTTCGGTAAAAGTGATGTCGTAACCCCAACTGTGCCTCCTCTGCTATACCTAGATGCTACTCTTTTGAGTAAGCGTAAAAAAGCGGCGGCCAACGATATACTCGGGTCGAAGTCATGAGAGGAGGTAAATTCCTGTAAAGTCGCCCGTATACTTGAATTGTCCAAGAAGTCGAGCACGGATTTATGAATGAAACCCACCGTGGTTCCGGGGGGTGAATATAATGAATATTCGGTTTGTGATAACTCTAACAAACCACAACAGTGGTTATTCACGAAATCTTGCACGAAGGTTTCTCTTCGGTGCTGCTCCTCTGAAGATATTTCGGCGATCTTAGCGTCAATGTTGGAGTCAAGGCCATCCAAGGCAAACGATAGTGTAAGAAGATCCAGCTCGATCCCGTAGATGTCATGCGTGAAAAATTCGTAGACGATCTGGAGAGCCATAGACGCCTGCCTTTTGCGAAAGGGACTTAGACCATGAAGCATTTGTCGGTAGAGATCGTCCAGTTCTGTGGGCAAGTGATTGAGACTCTCCAGCAGGTCCTCAAGGCTAGCACCATCGCGTAGCCCTCGACGCAGCCTTTTCACGACCAGTATAACCCAAAGGAAGACTCCCGAGGATCTTTCACCGATTTCATTCAAGAGTCTATCGACTGATTGTCCATTCATGGCTGTATTGTTCTTGGCCATCTTGACCAGATTGCACTCATCCGATAGTTGGCCCCTCGCATAAGTGTAAATATCGTCTTTTGTGAGATCTTGTAGCCGAAGGTATGGGCAAGAATTGAAAGCTGCTGAACAATCCGGAGTAGGGCGGCTAGAAAGGACAAGCTTTAGACTCTTTGAGCCCAGCGAGCGCAGATACCGCACCATCTCAACGTGATCACCATCGTATTCATCGATACCATCAATGAACAGACAGATTCTCAATGCCACGACTGTCTGAGTCACCAAGAGTTGGAAGGATGCCTTCAGCTCCACAAGCGACGGATCACCGTCGTCCAGTTTACGCGTAGAGAAATAGCGACAAAGGGTTGGAAAGGCTATCGGGATTAGTGCCGGATACTCGCTGAGAACGGCGTGGAGAATGGAGCGCAGTAATCCCTGCTGAGACTTCTGTAAGGTCGCTCCGGCATGCCAGAAGTAGAAAGAGGCGCACAGGAGAGGCTCCCCATGTGACCACACTTTGAGTAGCTCCTGAGTGCGCGGCTGCCGAACGAGATATTTCATTAAGGTAGACTTGCCTGAGCCAGCTTTGCCGCTGATCCAAAAACAGTCTTCACCCGAGCGTAGCCAGTCCGCCAGGGCACTGGAAGCCGGGATGGACGGGTCGTGGCTGTTGTAGATCCACTGGAACGTTCCGTCGTATGCAGTCGAAATCTCCTGCTCCCTGTGGTCGATAAACCGGAACCAGAGAAAGCGGAGGATAGCGTCCTGAATATCGCCCAAGCCATGAAGCGATTCGCCTTCAAGGGCAGCTGACTGAGGCCCGCCCGAGGCCTGACCTCCTAAGGTCGCTAGAACGGCAACCGTCTCTTCGTGCCGTAGTCTGGCTGCCTCGGCGGCCTCTTCCTGGTGATGCAAAAGCTTGTCAAACCCAGTGGTGAAAAAATTGTTGTTATTGAGCAGAATTCGAGCGATCTCTTTGCTCTGTTCTGCTAAGGACTCGAAGCGACTGTCCAAGGCGGCGGATTGGAGCGGAGAGTCTTTCCGGGCCTTGAGTGACACGACGACTCTGAGGATGAGCTCATTCCGCAGCGTATCAATTTTATCGCCCAGATCGTCGATCTTCTTTTTGCTGAAGATGGCATCAAGCGCTCGCCTGAAGCTCCTCCATGCCTTGTTCCTGCTGTGGTGGCGGGTCGCAAAATCCACAAGTTGGATGAGCTCTTCTGCTGTTCTTGAAGTCTCTAGGGCAAGATCCCTCAGCCTCTGCGGACTGTCAGTAGCGGGTCATCGTCTGAAATGCAGGTCTGCAAGACGTACCTGTTCCTCATGAGGCAAAGGCGAAGAGAAGCCTGGTACGGATGCTAGCTGGGAGGAGAGACTCCGCGTCAGATCCTTCAAGTCGTCAGCGGCGGACTTTGCTTGGTCAAAGCTAGCAATGGACCCGTTCTGGTAGATCTCGTGGCCATTGCCGACAAGCCTGGACCCGAAGTCTACAATCCAGAGGATGCATGCTGCCAGGCTCAAACTGGTGAACGGATCCATCGCGTCGCTAGTGTCGCTTTACCGACGCCAGCAGAGAAATTGTCCCACGAGCGCCAGATTTCAAAGGAGAGAGGTCATGCTGAGTTGAGTAACTTTACCATGCGAAAAAGAAAGAGTGAAGTCAATGGAAGTTCTGTTTTCGAAAGGCTCGTGTGGCATAACTTTCGAACGATGGTGGCTGTTGGGCGAACTGTTGGGCTGAAACGTGAGGCATCTTTGGCGCTGCGCCTCAAGTCACGAGCTTTGTGTAACGATCCTGGAACGCCGACTATGAGCGCCTTCAATCAACAGCGAAGATGACATAGAAGTGTCGTCCCTACCACTGCAGAATTCAATAAAAGCTTGAGGCGTTGAATTGGATAGTGATATCATTGAGTCAACCGTAAACTGCACCTCAGAGGTAGCAAACAACCTGGATGTACGTGGCCGTCAAGGCCAAACATCATCATCCTTGCGACGGTCCATCTTCACCTTCAACCATCAACTAAGACCGCGTCGTCAGAGACTGGAAACCAACCTGAAATGATGCTCAAGCGAGATGCACTTGCGGCGAGATTCGCTTATTTCCAAACCCCGTACCAACCGTTGCGAAGGCACTTGGTATGCTTCTTCGTTGCTCACTGTAAAAACCAACCTGCGTGTTCATGATTTCCCTTCCTCGTGGAAGACTCCATCATGGCTTGCGGCAGTCTCTCGTCTCAATACCCGGTCATAGACGGTATCTCTTACCTGGTCCATCCACAGCCTCTGGTATGTTCACTTAATACACGTCCAAAGAAGACCAAGCAGGCTCACACTAACGTGATTTCGTTGCCGCTTCAAGGCCAAGGTTGTTGGCCGTTGGCCCACTCTGATCCGATTCCTGCCGCCTTGATTACCACTGGCGACGCCTTCTACTCGGTTGATAAAGCCTCGACACAGATTGATCGTTTTGCGAGTGTCGACGATGTCTACTCTCAATTTTTTGCGCACTCCGTTATCTTGCAGTCTGAGATAGGCAGTGATTCGATCGAGCAATTCCTCGCTTAGTTCAAGGCCTCTGGTCGCTTCAAAGCCGTCTATCACACATCTCCAAGCTCCCCACTCAACTGTCTTCCTCCGGGCCCCTACTTCCTCGTCCACGGCAGTATCCATCAAGCATATCGCTTGTACGAAGACGAGTTGGACAGCTTCATATTTGGCATCATTCCCGAAGATGTCTTGAACCCAAAAAAGTTTCAACCCCCACCATCCTGCTGTTCTTCCTGGGCTTGCTCTGACCTTCCTCAGATACTCCGTTGTCACTTCGCTCAGCTATGGTGGCATGTGGAAAAGCATTGCCGTTTCAAGTCGCCTTTACTCCAAGCCTACACCGGAGAAACCCCTTGCGGGCGCGCGCATGGGTATCAAAGACATATTCCGTCTTGAAGGCACACAGTTAACCAGCTGAGCAGGCCGTGGACCGAGCTCTATGGTCCAGATGGAGAGAATGCCAACTACACCAAGAAACTCATTGAACTGGGGGCGGTGATTGTGGGCAAGACCAAGATGACCTCCTTTGCATCGCCCGAGGAGCCTACAGACGAATGGATTGACTTTCACTGCCCTGTTAATCCGCGCGGTGATCGCTATCAGAGTCCTTCGAGCAGTTTCACAGGCGCCGGCACGTCTTTGGCCGGTTATGACTGGCTTGAGTTCTCTATTGCTGGAGATTGTATGATCCCCCGCCCTCCGCGTATCTTTCACCGCATGCGGACTCTTCTCTCTGCGCTCCAGCTTCGAGTCTACCTCTATGGAAGGAATACCACCCAATTCACCGTATGTGGCTATTTTGAACTGCATAATGATTCTCAACTGACGCGGAATAGGAAGTTCAACGTCGTAGGCCAGTCTGGTCGCAGTCTAGACGATCTATACTACATCGTTTCACACACATTCCAGAATATCCATCATTGCTTCTCTGGGTTTCCTTCAAAAATACTCTACCCCTCCGAGTTCTATCCGCTCGCCAGTGCAAAGCAGCAAGCTCTAACGGATGAGTTCATCGGCATCCTTGAGGACTTCTTAGGTGTCAAGAGAACGCCATTCAGCTTCACCGAGGAGTGGGAGAAGAATCCACCGAAGAAAGCCGGTGGTGTGCCACTGTTGAAGTACACCGAAAGGTATGCTTCTCCAATTTGATCTTGTTTCCGCTAATAAATGATTGGACCAGAGTGCGTTTTGGGCATTATGCTACGACTATTATCATGGTTCGACAATTTTCGTGACAAATACAAAGCGAGGTTTGGCAAAGACGCGTTTGTCAGTTCGGTCGTCCGTTTCCGATGGTCAGTGTCATATCCGTCCTGTCCGTGTGGTTTGAACGGAGGAAAGCAGGGGTGTCGGGAAAGAGGTCACCCCGGAAGAGTACAAGACATACTTGGAGGAGCTTGCGGTCTTTAGACACTGGTTCAGCGACTTTGCCATGGGTTCAGATCCAAATACTCTTTCCAACGCTATACTCATCATGCCGTACGGAGAAGCCGACCCGGAATATCGCGATGATCCAAGCCCGTAAGAAGACTCCGGCCTGCATAGCTTGGCGTATTACACTGACGTTGTCCGCAGACCAGCTGGCCACTTCCCAACGATCACGCAGAAGTTCATATAGCCTATTCTCCACGCTCCTCAGCTTGTGTTGTCATGTAAGCTTTGTACTGCCCCTGATAAGTTGCTGCGGCGAGACCAACAGCCCATGTTTAGTCGCTCAGATGCCATACCATTCAAGAATCAGCGGAAGAGATGAATTGCGACCAATAGCTAGCACCTTAATGGGAGCAAAAGGTATTATGAGATGAGATCTCTATAGAACTGCAACTGACCCCTCTTAGGGAGTGACCTAATGTTCATCAAGCCTGCGAGAAAGGCGTTCAGCAAGGCTTTATGGCCCACCAGCATACAAACCGGCCGCTACATGTACCCTCTTGGTGATAACTCAAGGAATGTGGGTAAACCAAATGACAACGATTCGATCAACTATGAGACTCGACGGAAAGCGCTGCAAGATATTCATGACGAATTTGAACATGGCGACTCGGTCAGCTCATTGAAGATAGAGCTAATTCTTGCCGAATGATTGAGACAGCGGACCTGTTCAGAAGATCGATTTAGGATGGCATGAAGTAACTTCAAAACTAGACAAACAAAACTCTTCCTGTACAATTGAGTAGCACAACTGAAGCTAATAATCACCCGTAAAATATTACTTCGAAACTGTCCTTCAAGTTGGTACCACCGAGGACTCCCGTTTTCAAGCCTGGTCACCTACCCCTGTCTTTTTTCGACCTCCCCGTCAACCCCGTCTCTGCCCATAACTTGCGCAACCAGTCCCGCATATCCGACCAAAACATGATCGCATACGTCGTCGCCGACACGACAATAGCCGTCAGCACGAATACGAACAATGGCGGGAAGTTCTCCTGCACCTACTTCACATTCATGCCAAACGCCGACATAACCAGCGCCAACGGCACAAAGAACGACGCCAGCTTCGTCAACCGGTTCACTTCGCCCGCCTGCGCGATCCCCCGCTCTCCGCACACAAGCTGCAAATAGCTCACGAGGAACTCCATCGCCGACTCGCAGTCCTGCCGCGTGGTGACGCACCGGCGCTGCAGCGCCCAGCCCTACACCGCATCAGAAGGCCACCGTTGTGAGCGATGTGAGGACAATCGCATAGATGTCGGGCGCTCGCCTCAAGTACAAACGCTTCGAGAAACAGTACCACAACCAATTGAGCGCCCCATTTGAGCGGCTTCTCGCTGTTTTACCGAGTGAAGAGTATAATAGCGGCCGTAGCAGCGATTACGGCAACAACGAGGAAAGTGACGAAGAGTCTGTTTAGAATCCAGTAACCTCTAGACTGGGTCACCAAGGCTGCATAGTACTGTACATGTAAGGTTTAAGGGCTGATGGCGAGGGAGCCAATAGGGAAGATAAGTCCAGTGCTACGAATCGGGAAACCATTCCGCCGAACGACGGCGGAGTTTAGGAACAAGCCCATCTGGCACTTGGCTCGATTAGGTAAGTTTAGGACAAGCTCCAGGCCTTATCTCAGCAGGGAGAATGCCGCCGGGGAGATTACAGCCAATGAGATACAGTGCACTGCTATTGGAGAGGGGCCCGCCAGACTGGCCCTGTGAGATCGTTCTGGAACCAATGAAGGGAGGAAGGAGCGACCTCATGCAGCCCGTCGATGACGCGGTCATCCTTCTGTCTTGGCTTGGATGTTTGGCAAGACCGACTTTCGTCAGCGGAAGGAAGTTATCGCGACAAACCGGCAAGTCGATTATTGCAAGAAAGACAGAGGTCCTGTGACGAGGCCATCCCGACTACCGCCTAGCAGTGCATCCGTCTTCGAGTCTAGCCTAGATGTATAAATAAATGCTATGGTTGAGAGGTCGGGCGTATTCGGATCTTAAATGCATTACGGTTATTTAGCTAAGAACGCTAATGACACCTTAATTCAGCCTCACCAAACCGAAAGAAAAAGTTTCGAATCCGAAGATGAGTCACTGCCGTCCCTTGGCAAGCAGACCAAGCTTGTCTGTCACCAATACGAATACGAACTATCCAACGTGAATGTTGTGTCCATAACCAGGCATTTCCTTCTCTAGTCAACTTTGTAGGCCTAGACCAAGTAAATTGCGTGCGACATTGGGCGGAACTCCGTCAGACAGGAATCCTTCAGCTTTGTCAGCTTCTTCGCGTCGCAATTGGCGACTACCGGGTACAGACGGGCTCGGACTCTTGCAGTGGTGCGAAGAGCAGTTAATGGGTGAAGGATTTCCGCGGGTTGCGATGTGTGACTGGCGCGCTGTCGGACGAAAACGTCAATTCTAACCCCGACGAGCAGCCTACTCCAGTAAGGCGTTATGGCCTGCTGGGTTGCCCGTTGGCAAACGCATGTATTTTCCTTTTGTTTCTGGAATCCTGGTACTGGGTAAGAAATGACAGCGACATGGGATTCTAGAACCGAAAGTCCCCCAATCCGCGCCTCCATGGGGTTTTTGGTTCCACGGGTCCATGTTTAGAGCCTCTCGGACCACAATTGGGCCGTGCTTGCCCCCCCAAAAGGAGGTAAAGGAGGGCAATCAGCGGCCGGGAGGCGTTCCGCTAGGAGTAACTTAGTTTCCCGTGCCCAAATTACACGCCTCGACCCTCGGAGACTTGTTGGCGGCCGAAACAGACATCCCTTTATTTAACAATCGCTGCCCCGAACCCTCCGTACGGAAGGTTTTTTGTGCTCCTCTCAGAACTCCGGATTACTATTCTCTATCTCATCTTCCCCAGATTTTCGTGGCTTGAAGCCTCATATCCGAGACGGCCCGTTACCGTCTGACGGCCTTAGTACACTTTCACTTAGATACCCTCTTTCCTACATTACTCATCATTTTCTTATCGTCCCAACACGTCCTGAAAAAGTAGGATGGCAGATCTCAAGCCTGGGTCGGCCATAACCACGGCCGATTCAGAAGCACCCACTATTGCTGGGAGCAACACAAGCCTGTCGGAAAAGGCCCGGTCTTTGAACGACGATACAGCTTCGGAGCAGGTCGAAAAGTCGGAGGCAGCACCAGATCAGCAAACGGGAGACGACGAGAAGCATCATGACCTCACACAGCAGCAAACCGCTGCGTCGAAGGGCGAGCACTCGCTCAGGCCAACCACAACCCGCGAGGATGGCTCAGAATACCCGAGCGGCATGAAGCTGGCCTTGATCAACCTCGCCCTCTGTCTGGCCGTGTTCCTGATGGCCTTAGACAACGCCATCATTGCGACGGCCATACCCAAAATCACGGATCAGTTCCACAGTCTGCCCGACGTTGGCTGGTACGGCAGCGCCTACATGCTCACCACAGCCGCGCTGCAGCTCCTCTTCGGCCGCTTTTACACCTTCTTCAGCATCAAATGGGTGTTCCTCATCGCCATCGGCTTCTTCGAGCTCGGCAGCCTCATCTGCGGCGTCGCGCCCAACAGCATGGCTCTGATCATCGGCCGCGCCATCGCCGGCGTCGGCTCGGCGGGTCTCTTCTCCGGCGCGCTCATCATCCTCGCCTACTCGGTCCCGCTCGAGAAGCGGCCGATCTACACGGGCCTCGTCGGCAGCATGTACGGCATCGCGTCCGTGTCCGGGCCGCTCCTGGGCGGCGTCTTCACCGACAAGGTCACCTGGCGGTGGTGCTTCTTCATCAATCTGCCCATCGGCGCCATCACCATCATCACCATCGCCATCTTCTTCCCCGACCCGGTGCGCAAGAAGAATACCGAGACGTGGAGGGAGCGGTTCTGGCAGTTCGACCCCTTCGGCACCGCCGTCTTCATGCCGGGCATCATCTGCCTGCTGCTGGCGCTGCAGTGGGGCGGCACGCAGTACGAGTGGGACAACTGGCGCATCATCCTGCTGTTCGTCCTCTTCGGCGTCCTGATCGCCGTCTTCCTGTTCGACCAGTACAAGCAGCAGGACCGGGCCACGGTGCCGCCGCGCATCTTCTTCAAGCGCTCCGTCTGGTCCGCCAGCCTGTACTCCTTCAGCGTGGGCTCCGCCTTCCTGGGCGCCGTGTTCTACCTGCCCATCTGGTTCCAGGCCGTCAAGGGCGCCAGCGCCGTGCACTCGGGCATCATGAACCTGCCCATGCTGATCGCCGTCGTCATCTTCTCCGTCATCGCGGGCGGCATCGTGACCGTGGTCGGGTACTACGCGCCGTTCATGATCATCGGCACGACGCTGGCCTCGATCGGCTTCGGCCTGCTGACGACGTTCGAGCCGGACACGCCGTCGGGCAAGTGGATCGGGTTCCAGATCATCGTCGGCGCGGGGCTGGGGCTCGGCTTCCAGCAGCCGTTCATGGCGGTGCAGACGGTGCTGGAGATGAAGGACGTGCCGACGGGCACGTCGGTCATCACCTTCATGCAGACGCTGGGCGGCGCGCTGTTCGTGTCCGTGTCGCAGAACGTCTTCCAGAACAAGCTCGTGCAGTACGTCACCGAGTACGTGCCGGGGCTCGACCCCAGGGTCGTCCTGGGCACGGGCGCCACGGCCATCCAGAGCACCATCAACCCGGACCAGCTGCCGGGTGTCACGCAGGCGTACAGCGACGCGCTGACGCAGACGTTCATCGTCTTTGTGGCCATGGGCACGCTGAGCATCGTCGGTGCGCTGGCGATCGAGTGGAAGAGCGTCAAGGGGAAGAAGATCGAGATGGTTGCTGCGTGAGAGATTCCCCGCTCCGACCAGCTACGCGTTTGCTGTCATTTTTCTTTTCCGTGTCATACCCTTGTTCTATCGGAACTACTTTTCTACAATCTTGTAATCTACACATGGTGTTATGGGTGTCGTATGACTTAATACGAAAGCAGGGGGAAAGTCTTGGGGTTATCATACCCGGAACAAAAGGAGAGGGTACTTGGGACAGAGGATTTCTTCTCAATACATGGCTGCGGCGTTTGGAGCGGCAGCAAAGTCTGTCTGCATTTGTTTTTGCTAGATACACATGGTGGTTCCCATCGTGTAGCGATACTTGGACTCCATTCCGGCACGGATAGAGCATGGTGGCAGCTGTCTGGTGCTTGAAGGTTTAGATTTCAGGAATCAGAACATCTCACCTCCCATCTAGAATGTCTTCTCTCCTTGACGTCCAGTTTGATATGCAACGTTGGATTGATGATTATCTTAATTCGCGGCATGTCCGTACGAGTTTGGGGCTGTGCAAAGCCGTGATTGCTGTCGTTCAAAGACGATAACATTTCGCTGTACTTCGTAGTGGGGTGGGGTAACACTCATCGCTGTGCAGCGAAGAAGACTTTTCCGCATTGTAATGCGACCACAAGCTTACGTACCAGATTATCCAAGCATCATCAACCCTCTTGACCGCTATATTCAGGATCATAAGGATATCTTCGTCGCTGCCGGCTTACTATGAGGCTAAGGACACCAGATTAGGTGCTTACTTGGCGTTAGACAGCCCAGAAAGCATCGTGGCCACAGCTCGGGCCTCGACAATCAAATTCAAATGGCGGGCAGCACAGCCCTACAGGACAAGACCTGCTGGCGTATTGTAGGCCAATGGGAGCCGCACCTTATCTGCACCAGCAAAGCCGGGCTTACATAGCATGTGGCTAGCAAGCAGAAACCCGCTGCTTGGCAATTCAGGTCGCCGACAATGGTCCAACCATCGACATGTCGTGGCTACGATGACAGATTCGCAGGTGCTTGCATGCTACCATGACCTGCGGACGGCCAGTGCACTGGTCCCGTACATATATCCTCCCATCAGCTCTGCGTACGCCCGTGCTAGACCGTGATTCCAGCCAGCCACAACCGGGATTGAAGTTGTGTAACATGACAATATGGATAACTACCCTCGATCACCACGTAAACTGCAGAAGCGAACGGCGTCAACATCACCGTACCCTCGGAACTCCTCAGAAAATGTCTCGATAAGCGACTCGGCTCTGTCCTTCGGCGAGACGGGGACCCTCTCTGGCGATACTGAAGCGCAAGAGCATGATGACCCGGAGAAAGGAAGGAACTCTTCAGTCTCCCAGCGAACGCTGCTTGGAACCGCCGTAGACGCTGGACTTGCTGGGCATGAGAGGTCGCATCGCAGCCCACTATGGTGGGCGACGGAGATAGCGGTGCTGTTCGCTGGTCTGCTCTGTTTAATTGCCATCGTCATCATCTTATGGCGGGCAGATGGCAACCCGCCGCCACAATGGCCGCTAAATACGAATTTGAACACCATGATAGCCTTCCTTGCCTCCCTGGCTAAAGCTGCCTTTGTCATGGCCATCGTCGAGGGGCTGGGTCAGCTCAAGTGGATATGGTTTCTGTCGAGCAAGCCACGACCGCTCATAGACTTCCAGATTTTCGAGGAGGCGGCCAAGGGAGGATGGGGCAGCTGGAAGCTGCTTTTCCGCTTCAAGGGATTCCTCGCTTCTTTCGGGGCCCTGATCCTCGTCAGCGGACTGATGACCTCGACCTTCACCCAAATGGCCATCACATACCCCGTCATCCAGGCCGAGTCCAAGAACGGCACCGAGGTTGCGACCGTCGAGCGCGCGACCGGCTTCTCCGTCTACGATGGAGACCAGCTTGTCACGGGACCCTTCGAGGCCGTCCGCGAGCAGCAGGCCGTGTATCAGGGCGCGTTCTACCCGCCTAACGAGGAAGCGCCGCACGTAGTTCCCACCTGCTCGTCCGGCGACTGTGTCTGGCCGATTTACAGCTCCCTGGCGGTGTGCAGCGACGTCGTCAACCTTACGGCACAGGGAAACACGGCTCTGCTGCAAAATCTGAGGAATGTGACATCCAAACGCCTCCAGATCCTGTACACGTCCATCAAAAGCAACGGCGACATTTACGGGTGGACCAATTTCCAGGCCCAAGCGCTACCGGGTTTCTACCCCGTCATCCTAGGGCCCATGTTCAGTCCCAGCAACTCATTCAACGATTCCGTCAAGACCCTGATACTCAACGACAACTTCATCGCCTACCCGACCAAGATGCTGGATAGCTCCAAGCCGCTGGACATTGACGCATTCCACTTCCTTGGCCTGACCTTTTGGTGGTGCACCAAGAGCTATTCCTCCCGAGTCAAAGCCGGCGAGCACACCACGACCGAGGTCTCGACCCGCTCCGAGATCAAGCCCTCCTCCCCCAAACCCAACAACACCCAGACCCTCAACATGGCCTGGTCCCCCGACTTCTACCCCTGCTACACAGCAGGCACCTGCAACGCGACCTTCGGCCCCGCGGCCGTCGAGCTCGAACCCCCCGCCTCCTCCTCCTCCTCCTACCCCCAGACGACACCGGGGGAGAAAGAGGAGGGGGAGACAGGCTACGCCGTCAACGTCTGGACGGGGCTGACCGTCTCGGGCCTCCTGGCCGCCACGATGTGGGACTCGGTGCTGATGGACCCGAGCCACGGCGTGGTGACGTCCAACGGCGGCGGGGTGGCCAAGGCGTTCGCGCTGGCGGTGCTGGGGGACTTCATGGCGGCCACGCCGAGGCCGGAGGAGCAGCTGCGGGGGGCGGGCCGGGTGGCGGGGAATATCGCGCGGTCGATCACGAACCTGGTCAGGACGGAGGCGGGGACGTATACATCCTCGACGACGACGGAGACGGGGGGCGGCGGGAACGTCGTGGCGGGGAGGGCGTTCACGCCGCGGGCGTTTGTGAGGGTGCATTGGGGGTGGATGTGTGTGCTGTCCGTGCAGTTGGGGTGCGCGTTTGTGTTTTTGGGGATGACGGTGTGGGGGACGAGGAGGAGGGGGGTGCAGGTGCTCAAGACTTCGTCGCTTGCGACGCTGTGTGCGCTGGGGCCGGAGGTTAGGAGGGAGCTGGGCGGGATGGGGGGTTTTGAGGGGCTGAGGGAGAGGGCTAGGAGGATTGAGATCCGGTTGGAGAGGGGCGAGGACGGGCTTGTCGTCGGGTTGGATACTGTCCGGCGGAGTGGGGGACGTGGTGGAGAGGAGGCAGGTGTGCATGTGGCACGGGAAAAGGTTCAAGGCATTGATACGAGACGCCAGGGCCGCGTGTTCGGGGGCTATGACTCTGGGTACCTCACCAGGCTGGACTCTGCGACCGATGGCGCGGGCTCTCTCAAGCGGTTGATGACGGATGATTGATGATTGCGATGTATGACAGAGTACGACTTTACTATTCTTGTACATATATTTATGATACCAAATTTGACACTGCAAGATGCTCTTCGTCCTTGACCTTCTCTGCGTCTTTCTTGGCCCTCTTCTCCGCCAGCCCGTAATCCGTCTCTAGTTCCGTCCGCAGCTTCGTCTCCTTCTCTATCCAAACGAGCAGAAACGCAGCGCCCGCAAATGCGATAGACACCTGCCACACCAGCTTCAGCGCGTCCGCGTAGACACTCCTGATCTCGTCCCGCGTCGGCTGGGGGAAGGACCAGACGAACTCGGCCGACGCGCGCTCGTACGCACTGTTGCCCCCGCCGCCGAAGAAGGCGCGAGCAGCAGGGTCGGCGATGCGCTCCGTGCTGAGCTGCGAGAAGCGGTTGTTGAAGATGGCGGCCGGGATGGCGACGCCCCAGATGCTGCCGAAGGAGCGGACGAAGGACCAGGCGGCGGTGGTGGCGGCCTGGTCGGCCTCGTCGGTCTGCGCCTGCGCGGCGGGGAGCAGCGTGTTGAGCACCATGCCGGACCCGACGGCGACGACGGACTGGAAGACGATGTACTGCGCCCGGGAGCTGTGCTCGTCCAGCAGCGTGAGGGTGCCGGCGCCGATGGTGCAGATGGCGAACCCCGCGAGGTGGAGCGGCTTGTACCGCCCGAACTTGGACAGGAGGAGCACGGCCACCACCGCGCCGGGGATGGCGACTAGGATCGCGGGGAGGAGGTCGACGCCTGCTTGCTCGGGCGAGCTGCCGAGCACGGCCTGGAAGTAGACTGGTAGGAAGAAGAGGAACCAGTAGAGTAGAGCAGAGTTGAGGAACGTCGCGGCTAATATCGCGCCTGTGGTGCGGGACTTGAAGAGCTGTGGCGGGATGACGGGTTCCTTTGCGATGTTGGTGGTCTCGAAGTACACGAAAACGACAAGACCCAGGATGCCAACAATGAGAGGCGCAAGGACTCTGGGCGAGGACCAAGGGAGCTGTGTGCCGGCGTAAGTGAGGGCGTAGAGAACCGCGACTGTCGAGCCGACGAGGATGGCGTTGCCGATGTAGTCGATGCGGCGGAGTTTCTGGCCGAGGGACATTTCTTTGCTGTAGCGTACTTGGAGGAAGAGGAAGATCATAGCCATGGCTGTGCCACCGACCTGGAGAGACGGGTGGGATCAGTGTGAGTTGAGGAGTAAACAGTGGCGGTAACGTACCGGAACATTGATATAGAACACCCAGCGCCATGACGTGTTTGTGATGATGCTGCCTCCGACCCATGGGCCGAGTGCGGTGCCAACTGTATAGGTGAGGAGGATAACAGCGATATAGTTACCTCGCTCTCTTAGGGGAACGAGGTCCGAGATGATTATATCGATGATGATGTTGATTCCGCCACCGCCCATGCCCTGGATGGCTCGGCCGGCAATCAGCATTGAGCCATTCGTCGCGCCGCCGGCGATAGCGCTGCCGACTGTGAAGAGCGCAACGATGGTCATGGTCACCCATCGTCGGCCGAAGATGTTGGCAAGCTGTCCGAACAGCGGCTGGACTGCGGCACTGGAAGATGTCAGCTGCGACTAGACCACACGTATGGAGGCGCAGACGGACCCTGTCAAGAAAAAGACGTTGGTAACCCATATGTAGCGTGGGCCCAGGTTCAGCTGAGTCACGATGAACGGCAGGGCGGTGGTAACGACTGTGTTCTCCAAGGCGCTGAGGATGCCAATAACCGACAGCGTGGCTATAATGGCCCAGAAGCGCTTGCTGCGGTTGAACTTCTTGGACGGCTGCGCACCTCCACCGGAGCCTGACTCTGTTGCATCTGCTCCCTCGGCTGCCTGCATGTCGCTCAGCTCTTCATGATTGCCCATCGTCGGTACTGATGGAGCGCGAACGTCGAGGTGTAGTAAAAAAACCGTGTTCTTATCTTGTGACGTGGGCAAACCGACGTGAGGCACACGTCTTGAGGAATATATAGTTCCAGAGAGACGGCCATACGGAGTTAGGAGGCCATCACCATTCCGGCGGCGATGGCATCCTGACAGTGTATAGCATCCTTCGGCATGTCAACAACCTCTGCCACCCCAGTACATTCCAAATTTCAGGAGGCATGAATACGCAGTCCCGAATGGGTAATGGCACATTATTTGGTGTAATAGGATCTGAATAGGTGAAGGCTCGGGCCCATAGTGATTCTGTGGTGCCACGGACACGGAAGCGGAAGTTAAAAAAGTCAGGATCCTTCCGCTTCGAAAGTCACCGCAATTGCTCCGCGCTGTGCAGCAATTATTTTTGAGATCACCTTCGATGCGTCTAAGCATTGTAGTTGTCATAAAATTTACAGAAGAAGAGTTATTCCCTCCGTTCTTCACTAGGTACTTCGCGGTTGTCACGACACGGACGGGTGGCAACGCCGCGGCGCTCGCGAGACCGCCCCCGATACAGGATTCAGGAGCGGTCTCAGGAGCCGAGACGGGGTGTCAGGAGCTGTCAAATCCTGTCGTTGTCGATAACCTTTGCGTTTGCACTTACAAGGTGAAACAGTTTCTTTTTGCCTCTTTGGCAATTTGACCGTTCTGTCGTCTGTCTCTAAACATACAGAGCCTTGTTAGAAGGTATTTTCTTCAAGGCGTGGGCTGTCTCAAGAATAGCATGACCGACGAGAGTGGTATACTAAGGGCACTTGGAATTGAGATCGGGAAAAGCAGTGCGATTTCGTTTCTCGTACACTATCACAACACGCCTACCTGCTTCCCGACGTTTACAAAAACATACTATTTTGCTCTTCCCAAACGCCCCGTTGCATCGACTATCCATATCATGCAAGCCATCCCGCCAAAAAGCAGCGCATCGCATGCCGTGCACAACGCAACCCTCAATGTCAATCCGTCCCATACCCCTTCCGCCTCTATGCCCATTCTTTCGTATCTGTATTGTACAACAACCCACCGTCCGCCATCTATCGCTTCCTAGTATCCTTCCCCTTCTTCTTGCTCTTCTTCTTATCCTTGGGCAGATCCAGCGGCGTACCCTCCAACGCCGCGCCCATGAACTTGAGCATGTAATCGTCGATGGTATGCATGCGGCCTCCGTCAGCGTTATACTCGACTTCAGCTTCGGCCACGCTGGCGTCGTCCTGTCCCTCCGCCGCGCCCTCCGTGAACAACCCGAGCGCGGAGGGCTGATGCGTCTTGCCCGGAACGGCGGACTCGATACCGTCCTTCGGCGTGCCCTGCCTGGCGCTGGAGACGCCCGACCCGACGCCCGGCGTGGCGCGCTGTTCTTCGAAATCGGCGTCGTCCTGCTGTATCTCCTTCTCCGCCACCCGCGCGGCCTGGACGTCCTCCGTGTCCTCCGCCTGCTCCAGCACGCGGCCCACGTTGGCCGGCGTCGCGGCGGGCCCGCCGAGGATGCGGTCCATGGCCGCGTTGGCGGCGACGTCGTCCTCGTTGACGCGCACCTGGCCGTTGTTGTCGACCACGTCGCGCACCGAGAGCTTGTTGAAGTAGTCCGTCGTGAACTCGCCCTCCTGGATGACCACGTCGTCGAGCATCTGCTTCTGGTTGGCCTTCCGGAGGATGTTGGCCTCGATCGTGTGCTCGCTGACGAGGCGGTAGATGTGCACGTCGCGCGTCTGTCCTATGCGATGGCACCGGTCTTGGCACTGCTTGTCCATGGCTGGATTCCAGTCCTGGTCGTAGAAGATAACCGTGTCGGCTCCAGTGAGGTTGATACCTAAGCCGCCGGATCGGGTGGACAGGATGAAGCAGAGGATGCGGGGGTCGTGATTGAAGCGGTCGGTGAGGATCTGACGCTGCTCGACTTTGGTGGCTCCGTCGAGACGCAGATATTTGTGCCCGTGGATGTTCAAGAACTGCTCTAGGATGTCGAGCACTTTCGTCATCTGCGTGAAGATCAGGGCGCGGTGACCGCCTGCTTGGAGTTTGCGCAGGAGTTTGTCGAGGGCTTGGAGCTTGCCGCAGTCGTATTGCAAGAGCCGTCTGTCCGGAAACTGGATGCTGAGGCGCATGCGGGCCTCATGCCACGGATCTGGTGGCGCCACCTTCGGCATATACGGCGCGTACTTGACAGGAGCTGAGAGCTTCATGTTCCAGTCTTCGAATTCTTCAACGCCCCGGTTACCCAGTATGAGCCTGTCTAGATCACGAGTCACCACGGCAGGTGTCACGCAAGCGAACTTTGTGACGGTGGTTTCCATGGATGCAGCTCGTTGCTGCAGAGTCGGGATGGCATTGTGAAGCAAGAAGGAGTCCTCTTCGAACCAGCTCATGATCTTTTGCGGTACCTTCGGCCGTTGTTTGAACGGTCTGCTATTGGTATCCAGTGTGAGGAGTTCTACCAGACGCTTGCCATAGATGGGCCGTTGTTGGCGACGCAGCGCATTCAAGTATACGCAATGCTGCAGTTGCTCGAATCGACCCCACCGGGCCACACTTTCCAGGTACACCAGATTCGACTTGACAGTGGCTGGGTCTAATTTGGTGCAGCCGTACTGAGCTCTTGCTCTCTGTGCCTCTCGGAGGTCGAGAAGAATCCGGTGTGGGCTCAGTTGGCTAATTCGGTCCGTGGTGTCACTCGATAGGTTATGCTCATACTGTGTCGGGATCATGTTGAGGAAGCTCAGGCTGACGCTGCTCATCGGTTCCTTGAACAAAAGCTTGCGTCGAACCACTTGCTCCATCGTCTCGTAGTCGGCAGGCACCGAACGTTGCATCCGGAAGGACGTCATGATTGGACGGTCAACGAAAAGATCTGGATGATTGCACACCTTTCGCAGCTGCATCAGACAGTTAATGATCGACAAGTAGTTTCCAGAAGAAAGCGTCTCCCTGGTCTCACTCCGAGAGAGAAACCCGTCGTATAACTCGCGTTGACGTTTTGACAGCCGGCAAAACTCGACATGCTCGTACTTGGCTGGCATCTGCTTTTCGACATCGGCCTTCAGCCGCCGAAGCAGATAAGGCCGAAGAACTTTGTGCAATTTTGAGATGATTGCCCGAGCTTCGTCATCCATCTGTTCTCTCCCACTCTCAAGAATCTGGGACTCTGGTTTGTGAAACCAGTCGTGGAATTCTTTGAGATCGGCAAACCCTCCCTCGCCGTTTTCTGGCGGCATCAAGAAAAAGAGAAGGGACCACAGCTCTGTGAGGTTGTTCTGCAGAGGTGTACCGGTCAGAAGAAGTCGGGAGTGTGTGTTGAATCCGAGAAGCGTCTGCCAGCGCTGAGACTTGAAGTTCTTGATATTGTGCGCTTCATCAAGTATCATATAGTGCCATCGTCTCCGCTTGAAAACCTGCTGGTCTTGAAGTACCATCTGGTAGGACGTGATGCAGACATTCCACACATCATCGTTCGTCCAGCCTTGTCGCTTGCGTTTCCGTTCCTCCTGGTTGCCGTAATAGGTGAGGATCTTGAATCCGGGACACCATTTCTTGAACTCCATTTCCCAGTTGAGCATTACGCTAGTGGGGACTATGACCAAATGAGGGCCCCATACTTCGTGTACACAGGCGAGGTGTGCCAGGAGAGCAATGGTCTGAATGGTCTTTCCCAAACCCATCTCGTCTGCAAGGATGCCGTTCGTATTATTCGTATATAGCCCCGCCAGCCAGTCCAAGCCGTAATGCTGGTATTCCCGCAAGGTACCGCGCAGGAGAAATGGCACCTCTGTTTTCGGAGCAACCGGTAGTGGTGAGACTGACCGGCTTTCGTCCTTATGTGCGTCGAGGAGATCGCCGGAAGGGGTGGTCTCTACGTCTGATGGCTTGGTATCCGAAGTTTTGGGGGATTGGCTTCGTGACGGAGTCAGAGCGTTGGTAACAGCGTCGGTCTCTGGGCTTGGCCGCGACGCATCCGTTGGAGGTTCAGTGACTTCGAGTTCTGGGACGGTCTGGATAGGTACAGGCCGGACAATATCTATCATGTCGACCTCATCTTCATCAACAAACGAGGTATCCTCAGCGGAAACCTCAGGGCCCACAACAGCAGTGCGTTCCGCAAGTGCGTTAACCGCCTCCGGCTTCCCCGGCGTCTGAATATGCTTCGCATTTGCAGGAGTACCGTTGGTGAGGGTAGCCTCGCCGGCCAAGCCACCAGAGTCGGGCAGCGGATGGGATGATTTGTCGTTATGCGTTGTGCCATTAGTGTGGAGCTGAGAAATGCCTCCAAGTTCCTTAGCCGTTTCCACGTGGCCGTTGACAAGCGCCGCATGGTCGCTGTCGGCAGCGTGACCATTAAGCTCGGTCTCAAGAGGAGGCGCATCCTCCATCTCAATGTCCGTTTTGGCAAGAGAAGTATTGGCACCTTCGGTGGTATTTGCTTCCTCCTGAATCTTTTTCAGTTCCGATTTGCCGAAAAACAGGCCTAGCAGTCCATTGGGCTCGTCCTCGTCTGCGTCAGATTCCTCTCCATCCCCATCGGAGCCCCCTTCGTCATCATCGTCCGACTCATCCTCCGTTGATCCAAGGTCGTCATCCATATCAACGGATTCGTCACTTGTATCGTCGTCCAACTCGGCGTCCGAACCCATACCGCGACCTTCCAAGTCCGCCTTGTTGCCAGGCTCAGCATCGAGCTCAGGGATATTAGCGTACTTTTGCCGGAGTTCATCCTGAGTGAGTCCCTCGTCGGATATAACCGACCCCTTCTCGTCTTCGTCGGAGGACGAGGACATGTTATCCTCGTCTTTGTCTGATGCTGCGGAGGACCTCGAGGAGTCTTCCACATCGGTTCCCTCGATGTCAACATCGTCATCGGAGCCAGTCATGTCATCCTCGTCATCCTCGTCCATATCGTCTGTCAATTCGTCAACATCTAGTGTCGCTTGTTGGGCCTGAAGCTTCTGCTCGGACATGTTGACGGCCTCGTTAAGCGCAGCTTTGATACGACGCTGCTCTTCTGCCTCCCACTCTGCCAACCGCCTCTTGTTGACCTCAATTCGGACGTTCTCCCACGTGCCAGCAAGTGCTCTGTTAACTTGCCTCCACCTGATCTCGGCCTTGGCTCTCTCTTCCCTCTCGATGTCCTCCGCCGTCTTTGGCTGCGGATTCCTCCGTATCCACTCAGCCTGGCAGGATAGTGCCACTCTTTTCGCCAAAGCGCGATGCCTTTGTTGTTCCAACAGCAATAGCTTGCGGAAATTAGCCATGGCCCTGATCATATGATCCTTATGTGCCCACTGCCGCGGTGGCTCGTCTTGCTGTTCGGGCTCAAAGAGCGAACATCTCTGCTCAGAGAGTATGCCGCCTGGCTCAACCTCCTTCTCGACGCGAAGTAGTAAACGTGCATCCTGTATTGCCATGTCATCTGTGTAGATTGGACCTTCATCCTCCGTCATCAGCCCGCCATCTTGAACCGGTATGCTCGCAGCACGATCGAAGTATTCCTCGAAGGTCGGACCGAGTTTCGGCCGCACGTTCGCTTGGTCGCGGTGCACGAGTGGTAGAACGGTAAGAGGGGTTCGCTGCTTAAGCTTGATTCGAGGAGTGGTTCTAACTACGTGTTCGTCGCTCTCCCGGGCATGGCGCGTGCTTCGTCGCGTGCCCTTCGCGGGAGGGGTAACCGGTGGTTTTGGAGATGTCGAACGCCGGCTTGTTCTGCGTGTCGATTTGCCCTCGGGGGCCACGGTCTTTTTAGGAGGCGGCTTTGACGCCGGATGTTTCGACGCAGGAGCCTTGGCGGCGGCAGTGGGGCGCTTCGAGGGACTCGAGGATAAGGCGGTAGGATGGGTGGAGGAGGCATGGCCGTTGGTGGTTGCATGTTTGTTCCGCGGAGGACTGTACTGTTGGCCATGCAGGGCTCTACGCGTTATCCTCTTGTCCCCGCTCTGCAGCTCCAGAGGAACCGTGTTGATGCGTCCAGACTTCCTCCGACCACCTTCCGTAAAAGTGGTAGGCCCTTCAGCCTCAACCTTTTTCCACGGTGGTGACTCGATCTTGGTCTTCCGTGGCGCAGAGTGTGGTGTGGTGTCGCGCACTCGACGTCGCTTTGCAGGTGGCTCGTCGTCATGATTTTTAAGGTTTGGCGAGGTGTGTAGCGCAGCATGATCTGGATCTTCGGTCTTGACAGGTGTCGACTCTCTTGGCTTCTGAGCCGTCGTGTCATCGGTAAGGTCGATCGGCTCGGTGTCCTGTTGTGATGCACCGGGTGTCTGTGATGTTTGGCCAGGTTGGTTGTCGACAGCATCATTTTCCGTCTCATTTTTTTCGTCACTGGCACCCGGCTTTACTACAGTTGGCGCGGGCGACGCGGTCTCTTTCATAGTAACGGTAACCAGGCGAAGCGGAACTGGGCCGAAATCTCGACGAAACTGGCATCGAATCCAGCGAAAATGGTGTCAGAGAAACCGCACAATCTCAAGGAATTTCGTGTGAAAGTTTGACCATGGCCAGCACTATGGATGGATGGGTAGAGCGTGTTTTGTGATGAAATGTCTCGACGTCAGCAAAACTGTGAAAATTGATGAACCCGCGACCCGCGCGGCGCAACCCTTCAATGTCTCCTCGCCGCCCAACCAGACAGATGACTAAGGAGATGCCTTGCTGAGCCCCACCATTCTAAAGTTCGTAACCAATCAAAACGTCTCAGATGCAACCGACAAACCGGAGCTTTGTCGACAGCTTCAATCCGGCACCTCGTCACTTTTCCATCAACAACTCGCGCATTGCGGCCATCACCGGTGCCAAGGTCAGTCAATCCTCCTCGAGTGCTCTTATTCTGCCCTAGCATTCTTCTCTGACGATTATCCAGATGCTGTCACGTCGAATTGCGCGGGCATCGGCCCTGGCTGTCGCTCGCCCACTCCCGTCAATCCAACAACGAACCTACATTGGCAAGCCCATCAAGGGCCGACAGGAGGAGATATATCCTGACGAGCCCACATTGAGCGATGCTGAGGACCCCGGAATGGTATGTGGCTAGCCCATGGGCCGGTGAGCGCAGTTGGGTAGGCGGAGGCTAACAGATATCTCGCAGAACGGTGGCTACATCAACCCTCCAGAGATCAAGCGACAGTTCCGCGACCCTCACGCCGACTGGTGGGACAAACAAGAGAGGAGGAACTATGGCGAGCCTGTCCACGAGAATCACGATCAATTGGGCATGTTCACCCCGTATGAGTACACCTGGGTGTCGGCCGGCAAGGGCCTTTTCCAGTTTGGCTGCTTCGTCGCCGTTTTCGTTGGCCTCTGCTACACAGTAAAGGGATTCTATCCAGACAAGAAGTCGTACCCTCGCGAGTTTGAGGGAGGCTTGGAAAGGGAACTTGGAGGAGCTGGTGCTGTCAGGGTAAGTTTGGTGCTGTTTAGTGCGAAACTGTGGAGTGACCAGGAGCGACTGACCGACTAACGCATAACTCGTAACAGGCAAGGGCAGCAGGTGATGAGGATCCTTAAGGCTAGAGCTAAGGTAATTCTAGGCCTGGCATGTTGGAAGGCGATTGCGGGTTTGCCCCTGCATGTATATAAACAAGCATGAGTCCCCGACTACGATTCGGAAAGAAGAATTGTCGAAGCCTCGGTATTCCCACAAACCACACAGCTCGTTCTGTCCGACCTGCATTTTCCCTTCCATTATTCTTGGACTGCTGAGGCATCTGTCCATGGATGTTGCCGGATGAAGCATCAGCAGGGTGCTTGCTTCCCGCGCAATCGTGCAAGCGCAGTCCTGGGTCATCACCCAACAAGCGCGTGGAAGGGTGAGAACTGCATGCTTGGTGCTCCTACCGTCTCCCGGTTATTGCCACTCATCCTATTCCAGAAACCCTTTGTAGGTACTTGACAAGACCTCTCCAGTCACAAACTTCGCGCAGCAGCGACGTCCGTCATAATACCAAGGTTGTACCTAAGCTAACCCAGAACAGGAGAGTCACGCCTTACCTCATACCCAGATGCCGGGTCCCTAATGCAGCAAAGTATATCGGGCAAGGACTGCTACTGGTTCGCGAGCCGAAAGTCGCCTATTTGGGAAGAGCCCACCTTTGACCCGACTCCACGTCTCGCCGACGATGGCTTGCTTCGATGGCGAGGAAGGCACGATACTCAACCGTCGTTACTAGCTCACGGAAATTCTAACGCAGGCTATTGCATGCTAGAGGCTTACATAAGTGGACAACGGTAAACATGCACGTTGACAGACTTCCATTGCCTCCATCATACCCACTCCTTATCGCATGACATCTTCTTTTCTTGGACTCTACTCTTTTTCTCTGGTATACCGTGGGCTTGTTTCGTTTTGCTTGCTTTACCTTTCTCTTCTTGCTTCACGTTTTGGCCAGCACGTTTGACCTTCCCCAGCCACCGGAACGTATTACTTCGTGTTCTTCATAATCACGGATCCTCCTCTGCCGCCATGCGGTATAAAGACTGGGACGTTCTCCTGTTTCCGACCGGGCCAGACTGCAAGACGCCTTTCAAGGAGTTCAATGTTGCCTGCCATGTCATCTCTGATGCCGAGCTTGCACACTGCCAGGGCTCAGTTGGTCTGCCAATCGTCACCTGCTTTGTTCCAAGCATCGAACCTGGTGCTCCCTTCCAGGTTTCGGTCCATTCCTGGAGCGAACCGGACGTCAGTCAGTTCACGAAGAGCTACAGCAAGCATATCGAGTTGGTCCAGTTCGAGGCCAGAGTCTTTATGGATGGGCGTTTAGTTTCGTAAGTGACGCAGGCGTAAGCTTGGCTTACCATGTGTGTTCCCCGACTGACAACTGTTGCCGGCAGGTCCAGCATCTTCAACCGCAGGAACAAAGAATGGCCACACAAGATCGATACCACTTTCGGTAAGCTCACAAAATTGTCTCTCTCTATTACCGAGTCGCACGCTAATACGTTTGGCCATATAACAGAGTTGACGAGTTCAGGCGAACTAGCGCTGCTCAAATTTCCGGCCTTCAAAAAGGAGCTTATGTTTCAGAACCCCTGGAACGCAGGTGACGATACCGGTCGAATTAAGGTCGTCATCAGTGAAGGCTTCCCTCGCGATTCCCCGACGATGCCACTCGAGCGTATCAAGAACGTTGTAGCATTTTCATTCCAATATGCTCCTTTGGGTATGTTCTTTGCTCCATATCAGACGGTGGAATAGTTGTGCTGCGAGACTGGGACAACACTGACAACTGACGAAGATGTTCTTGAGGCGAATGGCATTGCTTGGCCTAATGCCTCAATGTGGCGAGGCCCATTCCTCGCCAACTCTTCGTTCTCGAATGCCAACTTCGACACGGACGACGCTTCACAGTCTCACAGTCATTCACCTCGTCGCCAATCAATGCTTCAGAAGTCCCTGCCATTCCATGGGTTCCAAAACTTCGCGCATTCATCGATGCTGGGTGCCAGCCACGCGAACGCAAATTCCTTCTTCCCCAGTATGGGCTTCCCCCAGGGGCCACCGTGTCTTCCCCGCGCCACGACTGGCGGCATATCAGCGGACTCATTGAACGAGATGGCTTACTTCGACTATATCAACTCCCTGTCAGCCCCTTTTGCAAACAACTCCGCTGGCAAGCCGATGTGGCCGATCCCTGGTCCTCGTCATTTGGGGGCATTCGGCACTAGCCAAGACTTGGCCCAGGCAGACTTCTCCCAAGGCACAAACTGCCCGTCTCTCGAAGGAGAGCCAATGCATATCTCTGGTCCCAGTCTCGAGGACGACCCACTGCCGACCACCAATCTTCACACGAAGGTTCCTACCAATACTCCCACCGCAGAATCCGCGGTGGGTCCAAATAACGTGACATCCTCGGCCTCGCTCCAGCTCAACTCGAGTATAAACTCCTTCAGTACCCCCGACTTTGCCCACTCGCTCACCCACTCGCTCCTAAACCAGCCGCTGCCCATTCAACCTCAGAATATTCCATTGCCAGCCTCAGAAGTCAAGTCTCGGAAGGAGCGAGACAGTCGCTTTCTGACGATACACGGATCCAACCCTGCTTCGGCGTCATCAACACCACAGGGAGGCTATCCCGACATCCGTAAGTTCTCGCAGCCCTTGTTCAACACGGCCCCGAGCATCTTTAGCACAACAGCGAGCACTTCTCCCTGCTCGGCCGCGTTTGCCTCAACAACGGCGTCTCGAAATGCCTCGAATAACGACTTTGGCTCCAATCTCGGCGCAATTGGCAGTGGGAGCACGCCGATGCCCCTCCGCAACAGCTCGGCGGCCTCCCTGAATGCCGGTGGCCTCGGGAGCAGTCGGAAGCGGACCCGGAACTTCACCCCGGCTTCTGCAAAGGCTATTGACGATGAGGACCAGCCGCTTCGGCCTAGTCCCCATATGAGGGCTAGTTTTGGGATGGGGGATGACTCTGATTAGTGATGATGGCTTGTTGTTTATCGGTAATGTGTGATGATGGCTGGATTGTATTACAGGCGTCTTGCCTATGAGGTTCCGGTGCAGGAAGGCGCAGGTATTCTGCGCCGATATGCAAAATTGGCTTATGGGCACGTGGTATACGTTTCTGTTGCTTTGTTTGTTATGCCCGGGGTCCGCTCATTTCATTGTTAATCTCATTAGTGCTGCAAAACGACATCACAAATCGCACAAGGTACCCTTCTTCATTATTATATCTGCTAGCTGTGGAATGCCAATCAACGCTTATCCACTTTTGGGCCCCTTCAGGCTGGTAGCAAAAGAGTCTTGTCGACTTTCGTAGCAACTGAGAGATTGGCGTCTGTCATGGGGGCACCAATAGAACGACGTGATACGGTGGCGTTTCGACAGTCAGCCGCAAGGCAGCCTGAGCGGCCAGCACAAGTTGTGTCGCCAGGCTTCAGCTCTAATCTCCCATCCCCGCATTAGCTTTTGCCCGCAATCTATCTACTTCCAAAATAAGCCAAATATATCGCAATCGCGCCCAAAGACAGCAACTGAGCTCTTGTCATTCATTCTTATCTGATCACGCGGCCATGAGGCTTCTCGAGACAAAGTCTGGGGCCCTTGAACCTCCAACTGCGAGGCCTCGTCCTTACGCTATCCTTTCACATACCTGGGGAGACAAGGAAGTCTCACTGCAGCAAGTGGGCTCACTGAGCCGGGCGGGAACTATGGGGATCGAGACGCTGGATACAAAAGTCGTCAGTCTTAAGGCTTTAGAAAAGGTTGCTGAAGCTTGTCATAAGGCCGACAGCCAAGGATATGGTTACCTCTGGGTAGACACCTGCTGTATCGACAAGACAAATTCCACCGAACTCACCGAGGCTATCAACTCCATGTTCCGGTGGTATTCAGAGGCAGAAGTATGCTACGCGTACATGGAAGACGTACCTGACGACGATCACGTCAGTCACAGATATTCTCACTTCCGCAGAAGCCGATGGTTCACTAGAGGCTGGACACTTCAAGAGCTGCTCGCCCCGAAGGAAGTCCAGTTCTATTCGAAGGACTGGAAGTTCCTGGGCTCCAAAGCGGATCTAAAGGATCTCATTTCCGCAATAACGGGGATTCCTGCCGATGTTCTTGCAACCGGAGAGTGTCAACCGCCAGCTCGCAGTATCGGCGAGATATTCTCATGGGCATCTCGCCGTACCACCACGCTCGAAGAGGACATGGCGTACTCACTTATCGGACTCCTAAATATCAATTTGCCGCTAATCTACGGCGAGAAAACCCTTGCGTTCATGCGCGTCCAGGAAGAACTTCTGCGAAGATACGACGACGAAAGCATCTTCGCCTGGGAAGCTCCCCCAAATGAGGCAATAAGGAAACCACTCCATGGCCTTCTTTCCCCAACTGTAGCTTATTTCCAAGCTTCTCACCGCTTCGAAAAGCCACGGATATGGACACGACTGGATAGTGGACCTGTCATGGTAACAAACAAGGGAATATCCGTTCATCTTCCTCTCGCTACGAGCCCCAGAGATTCGGAACTCGCTTTGCTTAATTGCCGTATCACAGGCTCGAACGAATTCGAGGTGCAACCAGCCATTCGGGTACAACACCTAGGGGGAAGGCAGTATGCTCGGGTCGACATTCACCATATAGATGTTCTTGGTTCTAGGGATTTTCCGGTTAAGCCCTGGAAAGCCAGCCCAATAATCTTTTCCCAGAGTCCCCGGGTCCCCCTGCCAGTCACTGGATTTGTCGTTTCGGCAAGTACTACGATCGTGCTTTCCACATTGTTGCCTTCCCTAATGGTACCCACCATGGAAGTGACTCGCACTTCACCAGAAGCCTACTAGAGGAAAGCTTGGTCAAACAATCTGATGATAGATTGTAAACCACGGCCTGCCTCGAAGTGGCCGAGCTTAGGAAACATAGGGTTGCAGAAACGAGAGGACCCAAATGAAAGCGACTCCCTCTTTCTTGTGGGGGGGGTTTTGGCTCGAACCAATGTTCGCCAGCATCAGATTGGTGTAGCCCTTATGCTCTGTGGCTTGGAGGAGGACGTGCGAGATACACCGCACAACTCAACTAGGCCCCCGCTACCTTGGTGCTGCATCTTCCCGGGAAGTGAGGGTACAGATCTCGACGCTGACCTTGCAGACTGTTTCCAGAAGCTATCCAAAAGACCCAGGGCCGAATGGCCCACTGAGCTGAAACTGTTAGCGGACCCAGAAAAAGGATCATATCTCAATATAGTCATCGATGTTGCTCCAATACAGGGTCCCAGGAAGGTGCTGTATGGGATCAACTTTTCAAAATCGTACAGGACTTCGAATCCCAACTCAACCACTTGAAGGGAGGCCTTAACCTGCTACGTACATCAACTGAAACCGCTGGCCGCCAGACAGGCCATTTAGAAGGAGGACGCATAAAGGATATACACCAGGGAGCGCACTGGCAGTGGTTGAAAGGTGTCTCGAATCCTTACTCGGACTCGACCACAAGCTCCAGCCTTGACCACCGGAGCCAGTTGAGCATCCAAGGGGCCTCGGAATCTGGTTACATTAGCCAGGATATGCTTCCTGAGCCAGGTAACCATGCTGCCGCTCGCTGTCCAGTGCTAAGAGTTGCAGTGGAGGCATATTTCAACTCAACGCTTCACCTGTAGCCGGGGCTGGGTCACCCAGCCTAGGAGAAATTTCCCATCGTTCAAAGAGGATGGCATTGCTGCTCTCTGTATCCAATCGTGATTACTGGGGACCTCCCTTAGGTCAATTTTCAACAGCAGCAGAGGGGGTCTGGGCCCCCATTCTCGGACCACAGCCAGCTAAAAACGACGGTCCTCGGTACGATCAGCCTCCGGTGGCTAGTTTCGCCTCTCGATAACTGTGATATTGCTTGACCGGGAAGGGGTACACCTATGGAAGTCTCTGACTAGTCAATTGCATATGAACTGCACATGGACATGGTGCAGAATCGCAGCTGTATATATAGTCTACAGCGTATCGGATCCGTATCGTACAACGCCAACGATGAAAACTGTGAGTGCCGGGTCCTCCCTTTCTCTCGTTTTTAACAATGCGAACCCCTGACGCAGCCAGGGACATTGGCTTCTCATCCCCCGAGTGCATGGTTCTTCGGCCGTCAGAGCTTCACCTGGCTTTGTGATCGTGCCTTTTGCCCGCCTTGGTCCTGCGACTCCTTCTTTTTAAACCGACTCTCGCACCCTTATGATTTATTGCCAGCTTTGTTGACAGCTTCCTTCGGACCACCTGTCATGAACATCAATACGCCCCCGCCGGTCAGCACGGCGGCGGCGGTGATGGCAGCATACTTCCTGGGGACATGTTAGCTAACAGTCGTGGTCAGCGCAACTGGATGGAGGACTCCATACCTGTGGACTGGCTTGCTCTCTGGGTACTGTTCCTGGCCTCCTGGGCCTCCGAGGTCGCCATCATTGGTACCCTTGCCAGTTGCGTTGCGTGTTTGGATGGCGAAAGGTAGCCGTGATCGCGTCAATTGCGCCTGGACTGGTGCGCGGAGGCTGCTGAGGCTTGATGTGAAAGGCTTCGTGGACGGCATTGTGAGGTGCGGTTGTATGTCGAGGTATAGCGCGTCGAGTCAGTTTGAAATGGTATTGTATTAGCAAGAAGTCGGACTGTTATGGTTGTAGAAGCAGACGCCTTGCGGCGTGAACCGAGGTCGTGAACAATAGCGGACGTAGCGATGACGTAGCTAATTGGGCATGGAGTGGTCGTCCCTGTGCTTTTGGCGGGACCCACCGTAACCCCACCATAGCTCGTCACTTTGGAAAGCTTGTGCCGACGTCGATGATCATGCTTCTTCCAGCCGTTCATATTGTTATCATTATACGGAAAATAACTCGAAACATAGGGGCAAGTCATCGCGCGAACAGATAAGTGCTATTGCGTACATTACCACCAACCTCCACAAAGTCGCGACGAGAATACATTACATCCCCTCTGTTACCGTCCTTCAACGTGGCATGATAGGATGGATAACGCCACCGGCATCTCAAGCCCAACCCCATCCACCGTAACCCTTTGCGCTCTCATATCCTCGCAATCCAGCTGGTCGACCGTTTTTTGACTGTGCAGTTTCGTTCCCCGCAGCTTGAGACCGAGCCCTTACCCACTGGTGGAGCTCCTCTCGTGTTTTGCCGGTGTATCTGAGCAGGTCCTCGTCTGATATCTTTTCGACGCCAGCTGTCTCGAGCTTGTGATAGCGCCCAGCGTCGTTGAAGTTGATGGCGGAGTGTCTACGGCCGTGGACTCTGCGAAAGACTTTGTCGAGCATCGTTATATGTGCGAGGGGAGAAATCACTTGAGAGGCCAGCCTCGAACTCGTTGACTTCTAGCAAGTGCTAGCAACGTTGAGATATGTGCACAAGTAGTCTGCTTTAGTCTGTTAAACACTATAGACAGAGTCTGCTGACTCCCCCGCTACTTATAATCTGTCAATGAGCTACAATAGCGACCATCCAAGGTCCTGGTCGAGGAGCACGCTGAGCATGGCGGCCTTCCCTAAAATGGAAACTCCGTATTTGTTGTCACGCGCGCCGCCCTGCTGTGCTACAACTCGAGGAGTCTGCTATGGTGCTTTGCTTGCCGTAGCCGAGGAATACCCGCTGCAGCCGAAGAATACCCGCCGCGGAATTGTGCTCACTCCAAATAAGTTCCTGTCGAGGGGTCGCGGCCCAAAGCAATCTCGATGCTGACGAGATCTCTCGGCAATTACAGTTGCACCCTCTATTGGAGGTCCTTTGGGTGGCTCGAACGAGGCCGGGGAGGCTTGACGGGAATCAATCTCGCAGAAAGAGGATAGATCGGTGGAGGACTAGTTGCTTACCTTCATGACCAACCCGAAACACTCGGGCAGGAAACTTATCCCTCTATCCTGACCAGGAGATCTAGGTGTCAGGGGCCCCGAAGACCGTGCGGTTATTTATGTGGCGATGACTGCGATGCCAAGTCTGAAGCTGGTAGGAGAGTCGCGCCGCTGATCGGTCTGAACACTGAGGCACGGTATATAACGCATCCGTCTCATGCCGTGCCCTAGTTTGCAAAAAACACAACCTGGACGGTGATGTCATCTCGTATCCGCCGCGAGAATGGAGAGGTGAAGGCGAGCCGGCTAGCAATCAGCTCATGGTGATTGCCGCCGAGGGCATTACGCAGCAGGTGCACGGCAGCATTATCATCTTGGGTTGTGGTTCTGCGTTCCATGGTCCTACGGTCCTCGGCCTTCCTGAATTGACCAAGGTCGGACGCCTCATATGTCGGTTCGGTTGCATTATTGTTCTTCCCGGTCGCATCTGGTTCGAGCCACTTCGCCACTAGGTCAACCGCTTGCTGGTTGGAGAGTTCGTCCCACAAACCATCCGTGGCCATGATCAAGAACGAAGGTCTGCTGGGATCGATCCTCCTAGCCGTCACGATTGGCTCAGCAGTTAGATATGGCGGCGTTCGGACATCGTACTTTGAGCCCAGCGGTATTGGAGCTCCAAACCTCTTCCACAAGTCGCGCTGTAATTCCATTGGCCACTTCCACCGACTGTCTCCAAAAGCTCGCGACACCATCAGGCCTAGTATCCGTCCGTCTCTGGCTATGTTTTCTTCGCCCGGGTGTTCCCTGTTGATCCTGGCAACCTCTTTCGCATTCCTGCCGGTCTGGTCTACTGACAGTGGTATCGCTTCCCATTTGCCGTCGGGTCCTTTCTGGCCCAAAACTGCCCTGGAGTCCCCGGTACACGCTACGTGCAATGTTTTCGTGAGAGAATCGTACACGGAAAGCAAAGCGCATGAACCAGCATAGGCGGGAACCAATTTCTTCACCTTGTCTTGCAGCCGTTCTGTACTTTGGGAGGTATCCAAGGCAGTCTTGATGATTGAGTCGTCAAGGTCCACGAACCCTTTCATGATGGCGCGCTGTACAACGGCCTCGTTTGGACGCCCTTCGTTTGGACGCCCTTCGTTCGAGGTCGACTTGATTTGGCTCAAGCTGTGCAGCACGAAAGGCAGGAGCTGTTTCTGAAGTAAGTCAGCCGTCTGCCATCCTGAGTGCCCGTCGAAAACAGCCCAGGCCATCCACTGGCTACCGTCGTTCCAGGGCGAGGAGAATTTGCCGTGAGTTGCCCGGTCCTCGGAAGGCGAATTGGAAGCCAGTTGCGTGCCGGCATATCTGTCTACGCCTGCGACGTTTCTCACTCTGAAGGAGTATGCTTCTTGTGAGAGGAGGCGGGTGACGTCGTCCTTCGATGGACCGGGCTCGACGGCCAATTGCCCAGAAGCTGGGGTACTATCGAGACGTGGCACTCCATCATCGTGATTGCTCCTCAACCATGCAATAACAGATGCGCTGACCACAAGACCAGCGGCTATATTTCGCGTTGCTTTCTGCGTAGTCGATGATGGCAAAGACGAACCAGAAGTTGAATGCAGTCTCCCGGCCCGCACCTGTAAGCCCGCAGGCCTGATTCCGCGACCAAGCCGAGCCCTAACTGACCGTGTGGTATACATCATTGCTAGGACGTGGCCTTTTCGAGACTGCTCAAAGTACTGAAGAGTGGCGGAGCGTTTCGCGGGGGTAGGAGACGCCGTGAATGCGAAAGAGTGTTCATTCACAGGTCGAGCTTGAACAGGCAACGGCTAGCCAGATCCAGACTAGCGTCTCTCGGGCTAGGCCGCCGCCCCTCACAGCCCCCTCACCTCTGATATGGGGGGGGTAAGGTAGCATTAGGCCTTGGAGCTAGGTCGTTTAATTCTTGTCATCCACAAATGTCGTACCTGACGCGGCTAATCATCAGATGAAGAACTTTCCAATATCACATTACTACAATACTGACTGAAGATGAACTATCAATAATATCCTGCACAGGCATCCAAGAAGACTATATACCACGGGTATACCAGAATGCTCAAAGACTCCACGTGCCGTTCGTGTTCCACGCGGTGCTATTCGTCCTCCACCCTCCAACCGGATAGGCAACCTTGCCGACACGCCGCACACGCTTGTGCTCGCTCTTGGCCTCGCGCTTGAAGACGGTACCGTTCATGCCGCAGCCGGCGTTGAAGCACGCCGACACGGTGTGGATGTACCTGATCTTGCCGCCCTCGACCCGGAACATGTGGCTGTCTGGGACAGGCGTGTCCGCAACGCTGCGGTCGAGACCCGGGAAGCCGAGGAAGATGTCGACCACGCCCAGGACCTCGTCGATCACGTACCGCCGGTTCGTGACCTTGATGTTGGTCGGCAGCCCGCCGATGTCGCACGTGTTGTTCTTCAGCGCGCTGGCCCCGGTGTAGGCCCCGCCCTCGAGCCGGGCGCACGGCACGCCGAACGGCACGCGCACGCTGACGTTGTGGAACCTGTCGAAGTAGGCGTCGCCCGCGGCCTTGATGGCCTCGCGGCTGTCGCGCTGCGATTCCGGGATCGGGGTCCAGCTCTCCAGGGAGTTCCAGCGGAGGTAGCCCGAGGCGTCGAATGCCCAGTCGCCGGGCTTGGTGACGATGGACTCGATGGTGCGGGCCAGCAGGGTGCCGTTCTTGCTGGCGGCCGCGTCGTCGTACAGGATCCGGGTGCCGATGACGTACTGGTGCGGCAGGCCGGCGGCGATGATCTCGGTGAAGGACGAGCAGGCCACGGCGTCGTGGATGCTGCGCGTGTGCGTGATGTTGAGGGCCTGGTTGAGAATGCTGCCCTCGGCATTGACGGAGGCGTCATTCTCCGTGTAGGTGAAGCCGGGGGTCACGCTGAGGGTGAGTCCCGCTCCTTTGCCCTGTGCGGCGACATAACGATTGGTGGCGGCCTGGAGCAAGGCTCGACTGCAGTCTGCCGAGGCAGAGGCGGCCAGCGAGAGGATGGTAATGAATGAAGGCAGCATCTTTGGAAGTGTGCGCCTGACAGTAACACTAACGCCCAACCAAGGTCTAAGTTTAAGGCGGCTTTCGTGTTCCTGCTGCTTGGGCCATCCCATCCTTCGCCTCTGGGAGAAAAGACTCATTTGTTATATACACTCTTGGTTCACGATGAACGTGGAGAATTGCCGTCGAAGATAAGAATACCAAGACTTTCAAATGAGGCTCTGATATTCCGTCCAATCGACCGAGACCGCCTGTATTGCTGACACCATACATGCATCGCTGTTGCTGCTAGATGCCCGATTGAGGACGAGACAATATGATTAGGAACATACTTTTGCATGTGGTATACCTCCAGTATAGCCGTGCTTTCCGGATTGCCACACACTGACTCACTGAATGAAGGGCTGGCTAGGACATGATGGTCCGCCACTACATAGTATGCTCATGATAAGGCACAAAAGTATCACATGCATATAGGGCCAGACCAATCATACATCCCGGTCATGAGATCCGGATGGATTTAGGAAGTTCATGTTCATTCGTAGCCCATCCCGCGTCTTCGAGTCGCTGCACAGTCCAAGTCCACGTTTTCCTATCTTCTCCCGCTCCATAGCGGCTAAAGCGAGGGGTTGCAGCGAAGTCCGGGTTGCACCCCTCGTCGACGGCTCGCGATATTGAGGGACGGGTCACACTATGGTATTGCCACAAGCGATCAGCGCAACTGCCGACAAACGAGGGGAGAATGTGTGTGATTCTACAAAGCGTACCTGCATATCGATCGTCGGCTAACGGCACACTTGGCCCTGGTATGGTCGTAGTCCAGTTCGGCTCTGCCCCACCAAGATATGCTGTGTAAGTCAGATTACCGGCCAAATGCGCAAATGGTGCCAAGAGCTTCAATATCCTACCTGGACTGGAGAACATATTAAACGACTGAATACCCGGCCACGAAGACATGTCGTCATATCGCTCCTTCTGATACCGGGTTCGGCGACGAATTTCCATCAATCATCGATTCCATTCCATTCGAAGGAAATACTCCAATTCCTTATCTGAGTGGCCCATAGCGGCAGGATGCTTTTCGCTCTTGATATCCAACATCAACTTCCCTGGCAGGAACTTACTGCCAGGGAGTATAGATTCTATCTCGGCCGTCGTCTATCCCGGTGCAACTTATTCAACGAGCCCGGAATGCCTGCTTTGGTTGGCGGTTCCATCTCAAATGACAATTTTGCCGGCGAACTGGCTTGCCGGGGACTTTCCCAGGATCTTGCAATTACTGGCCGAGCCGTTCCTTATTCTCGACCACGTCCTTCTTGACCTAGCTGCGAGAAGTGTCTGTTGTATCGGGGCTTCTCCTGAGTCTGTCTGTCATCATAGGTCAAAGGACACAGTACTTACGTCTGAGCTTGGGTTGGTTGATCTCGTCAGAGGTCAGAACGTGAGGTGAGGGCTCCCGTATCTTACAATTTGATTGCTCTGTCTTCGGCATTCGTGATGCTACCCCATCACGGCAGTGCTCCATGCCAACTGGACGCGCCATGTCGCTTATCAAGAAGGTGGTGCTACCACACTGCCAAGTTGTGGAGAAGGAATAAGGTGAGCTCTAGTATATGTACATACCTCCTACACACCTTACATACATTCAACCGATCCCTCTTGTCTGAGAAGTATAAATTAAACATAGGTTGCCAGCAGTATGCTGGACATGATATGGAGGGGAAGGAAACTCAACAAGGTGACATTGAGCAGCACGTGCCTACAGATGGCCCCTTTAAACACAAGGACGACACATTACGGCATCAGTGAGTGACGGGAGGGGGCATGTGTAGAGACAGGGCCTCAAGCCACCGGCGTGTGAAATGACAAACTGAGACGATACTAGTATTCTGTACAATTACATGTCAAGTGGATCGATAACTTCACCAAACTAACGATGTAGTGTGAATACTGAAGCATCAGAGCAGTCTTCCAAGCACTTTCGAGGTCTTAAAGCTTATAGACTATTGTAAGTCTAACTTACTAGCATTGTTTCATCACCGCTGTCTTCCATCATGATAGAGTCCTAAGACTTGCAACTGACATTCCAGTTCAGGTCAATGGCTCGGTGCGGGGTCACACCCCGGAATATTGGAGGTGCCGGTTATGACAGACGCCCTCTTCACGGACTTCAGTAGTCATGGGTGAGCCAAATGCAACAGCTCTGGCTGCTTAGGCACTGCTTTCCAATGATGCACAATGGAATGCAGGGTGAGCAGTACGTGGGGGACGATTAACATTGGGATGTTCTGTTCACGGCACTATGTCCAATAGGAATTCTAGAGAGCGACATCCAGTGCAGTTCTACAAGAACTTAAGCTTACATATATGACCATGTCATTGGCTGCTTGGGTCAAATATGCAGTGTTCAGTAATCATTGTTTTTTTCGTGCTACGAGCGCTTATAAAGCAACCCTCATAGATAATCATAACGTCGTCGGTATAGAATAATCAGAATAATCATGAAGCTCATAACCAAGCAGCTACTTGGTTGAACAAACAACTCTGCAGAGCATCACCATGTGATATCCAGTCAGCACTGGCGTTGGAAACCATGCCGAGGCTTAACAGCTTGCTGCAGACTGCTGCAGCCTGCATACCCTCACTACAGGTAGATAAGAATGGGTATATAAGTGTTGTCCAGCACCATGCCTACGAGAATGTGGAGAGGACACTTCGAAGCAGCACAAAGACGAGCCCAGGAACCAGAACTCAACAATGTCGACCCATCAAACAGCTAAGACCCAGTACGCAGTCAATGCTGCTGGTACAAAATATGCCTACCGCAGACTGGGCACCGGTCCGGGTACACCGCTGTTGCTCCTGATACACTTTCGCGGCACCATGGACAAGTGGGATCCCCTCCTGATCAACAACCTGGCAGCTAGCCGTCCTCTCATCCTCCACGACTACACCGGCGTCGGCCAGAGTACCGGCGAAGTAGCAACGACCCTCCGCCAAGTCGCCGCCGACGTGATCGAGTTCCTCGGCCTCATCGGCGAAGAGGAGATCGACCTCCTGGGCTTCAGCCTCGGCGGGCTAGTCGCGCAGCTGGTCGCCCTCAACGCCGACCCCAAGACCCTCAAGGTCAGGAAGCTCATCCTGGCCGGCACCGGCACGACGGCCGGACCGGACGTGCCGAACTCGCCCAACGAGGACGTCACGGCCATCGCTACCGTGCCCGAGGTCGCAGTGGAGACCTTCCAGACGCTCTTCTTCCCCAAGACCAGGGAAGGCAAGTTCGCCAGCGAGCAGTGGTGGGCCCGCATCCACGAGAGGAGCCCGGCCACGTCGGGCGAGGAGCTGTCCGAGTTCCTGAGCACGGGGTACGTCGACGGCGGGAAGGGCATCCAGGCGCAGGGCGCCCAGCTGGCGTCCAGTGCGGACCCGGCGGCCGCAACCGGCCTGGATAGCGCTTACGAGAGGCTCGGGGACCTCAAGATGCCTGTCTTGATTGCGCAGGGAAAGGTGAGGGATTATGATCTGCCTATGTTTCTAGTCGGGCCTCGGACTAACATTTTGCAGGATGATTACATGATCCCGACGTCTATTAGCTATCTGCTTCAGCAGAAGGTTCCCAACGGGCAGTTGATCCTGTATCCGAACAGCGGGCACGGCTTCTTGTACCAGTACGCGACACTGTTCGCGAAGCATGCCCTGATGTTCCTTGAAGGGTGGTGAGAGGTGACTCAAGGTCGACGTTACGGGAATGGATCGCGGATGATGGTGTTGAATGCCTCTGAATCAAGATGTGTGAGAACGACTAAACTCGACGGAATTATCCTTGTGAACCGGTTGTGCGTGTTTGTCGATACCTGATGCTAAAAGTGATATGTTGTCTCTTCAAGTTTCTGAATTCGTCAAAAGCCAATTTACCTTAAATGTACTGAAAGCCACGCCTCGGCAAAACATTGTAAAGCGTACGCTTGTTGCCGTGCGGATCGACAGGCGACACATAGGAGGGCTCAGACGGTGCCGCTAGGAAAAGAGGGAGAGAGGGTGTGTAGGTTTGACGAAACATTGTTTCGGTTTGTGATGAGAGAACGTGAGATCTTGTGGACTGGTAGGGTAAATGTGTGTTAGAATCTGGCAATTTCGGAGATGGATCACAGCGAGAATATAGGTTTTTACCTTGGGAAGCAATTCCGATCCTCTTGTGGGCTCGGAAACGAGTCGTTACCCAGCTTCAAACCAGGTTTCAACAAGATGGTAATGAAAGAGTGTTGCGGTTCCCCGGCGTTTTGGTTGATTTTTTGCGATCTGATGAAGAAAAAAGGTAATTATTGGGTGTGATGGAGCGATGGGTAGTGAAATGCTTGGGCTGGCATATCTTTAGATACGAGAGGGTTGCTGAACTGTTAGCGCGAGTGGTGAGTGAAGTGGACTTTCCCAGGCAGACAGAGATTTAGTAATCTAGTGCTTTGAACTTGCAATATGGCTGAGATCATAGATACGGATGAAGTCAGAGATGGGAGGGTGAGGGTGGATGTTGGGTGACAAGAAGGTGACACAGGCAGAGCCACTGAAAAGTTATCGTTGTGGTAAGATGGAGCAAACTAGCTGACAAGCATGGCAGGTAGCTTAGTGATATCCATGTGCTGGGCTGAAGAGGTGAGGACCTGAAGTTATGTGTCGCTAGTAAGAGGTAAGGTAGAGGGGGCACGGCGGGTAACAGGCAGCGTGGCAGAGGCAAATCCACTGAAAATTGTTGTTGTGATATAATAAAGCCTACAGGTATGACAAACCTGGCGGGTAACTTGATTATACTGATGCGACAGGCTGACAGGCAACAAACTGATGTTGGTGTGCTACCAGTAAGAGGTGAAGGGTCCTTTGTTGAGGTCCACCTGGGCGCGATCCTTAACAAAGGTCCAGATTCCATAGTACCTTATATAGACAGCTTTAACGGGGAACCATTCAACTTGCGATCTCGAGCGAGGAGGGTGTGGTCTAGTGGGTAACACTTCTGGTGTGACGCTATCCGTCAGCTGGGGGTGCCCTTCGAGAACATTAACTGAGCTCGAGGTTGTGGGTTCGACTCACTGGAGAGTCAAAAAAAGAGTAAGGGTGATTCCTCACCAGTGGGCCGGGGGAAACTTTTTTTTTTTCGATTTTGCTCTTTCATTTTGCATTTCACTGTTCAACTAGCTTTTCACTAGTGATACTGAATAAAGAATGGTCTCGTCACTGACTGGATTACTGACCATCGTGGTTGTCAGTCTATGCATTATTTCAAACTATTCTCAAGGCGCTGAGCATAATATACACACGTTCCGCGCTGGGAGAATCTTGAGCTTTGCCGTTGAGATGTGCTGTCAACGTTGGGCTGTCAAACATACCCAACCTCGATCCGATGATGTCGGGGTAGCTTGCCAAACAGAGGGCATCCTTCTCATCAGTGATGGGAGCAGCTATCGCTGTAAAGCCTGGGAGAAGCCACGTCCAATCGGACTAGCGTTGGAAGCACTCATATAGCTAAAGATGGAGTTGGATGGTAGAACATTATATAGCTGGGACGCTTCGGGCGTTTCACCGACAAAGCCCACTGTTGCAAAACAAGAGTCATAGTGTGCTCCAGAAGGATCATTTGCTTCTCTATAGGACGCTGCACAGTCCGACCTATGCTTGAGGGATCGTATAACTCTTTACATGCTCTCCGGCTCAACTCCGCACCCGATTCACATTTAGAGGCTGCGAACGGAACATCGTCTTCATGGGAGCACCCAACTTTGCCTCGTTGACAGAGCCCACATGCCTGGTGCTGGTCACTCCTGACGTGACGGTCGCGAGATTGTTTGCAAGATGCCGCTCACGTTGATAATGCCATACAGACACGGCTAGTAAAAGGATGTGGATAATGGCCGGGAGGTACCAAGCTTGCTTCTTGAGCTGGGTACCCGGACTTGTTTGAAAACGGCTAACTGGGCGGGCCCATCGCATGGTTACCTATTTACCGTGTGGAGCAGCCCAGGAAACCAGGTGACGATGTGCGTTACGACGACATGCAGTAGAGTCGTAAGTACCTGGGGAAGAGACTTGCTGCGCATTGGAGTCCCCAGATTGTCAGGACTACGACCGTGCATGTCTGTGTGGCGATACATGGACAACAGCCTGGAAGGTACACGACCTGGCGAGAACAAGCCAAGAAAACAAGCCATGGCACAACAATAAATTAACCATCGACATATCAAGTTCCGCACATCTTCACAGATATCCCAGCCGTCAAGCCTGTGGACGGAAGGGAGATGACTGCCGTCCCCGCAATGCTCCTTCGTAAGCACCTTTACTAGGTAGCACTGCGGAGGTATTTGTCGGTCATAGCTGCGGCACAGGGTCATCGTGACACCCAGAAATGCCATTCTCAAAAGCAGTCGTCTCCGCCGGCCAATATCGCTCATTTCACATGCAGCTCGTAGTTGACAGCCATATTCGACGGCAGGTCGTGCCTGGTCGTGGTTGACTGCCCTGTCGGGCGCACGGTCGTCTGAAACGTTGCGATGGTCGCGCTAAGTGCCTGTGGGGCCCCCTGCGAGTATTCTGATTTGATGTGACCTCGTAGTGGGTTTTACTGGTCCCGGCTACTGGGGGCCTACCCCGCATAAACACCCCACACAACAAATCTCAAACTCCGGGGTTCTCCAGACTCCAGATCTCCAGATCTCCATAGGACTTTCACAAGTTATTCCACGTCTTCTTCGGCCCTCATGGCGTGATGTTTGTTCTGTCTCAAGATTGGCTGCCACGTCGGAGACAAATTCCATCTTCCGCGTATGGCCCTGTCTGTTTGCTGCCCTTCTGAACTTCCTCCGCTCCAATGGACATTTCGCCCCCTAGATGTCGAACTTCCAGACTCGGGACGCGGTCAAGCCTCTATAAAGGATTCGACTTCACGCTGCATTGACCTTTCGCACGATCTGTCCAACTCAGCTGTGTAATTTTGTTGACCTTAAATTCATTTAAACTTTTGGTAAGCCACTTTAACTAGACTAAGTACATAGGCAAAGTTTGCCATACGATTCTCGACCTCCATATCTCTAACGCGTGACGGAGACGGGAGTTGGCATCTATGGAGGAGCCGCGGTCGTAGTAGGCCCCGTGATAGGGCTGGTGGGTCGGCTTGTGATGAACTGCAACTCAGGGAGCGTCGTCGTTAGCCATCAAGTCCTTACTCCCCTCCCTCATTATTACTACCCACGTGGATGGGACTTACATTGCTTGCCGCGCTCAGCAAGGCGAGGAGCGAGCTGTGTACCACGTCCTCGTGGATGCCGACGCCCCAAACTGTCTGCTTGCTGCCTGCAGGCCTGCACTCGATATATGCGGCCGCCTTTACACCTTGACCCTCACCGATGGCATGCTCCCTATAGTCGTGCACGTCAAGGTCAATGCCGACTTTCTTGAGTGCAGCTGCCATACTAGAGATTGGCCCGTTGCCCCGGCCACGCAGTTTAACCTCTTTACCGTTCATGAGGATAACGCCCTCAAAGATACGGTTTAGGTCCTTCGTGTCCTGCGTTCTGCCCGGCGCGGAGGGCATAGGAGACTGTGATCGGTCAGGGGTGATGTTATAGTCAATAAGTCTAAGACAGGGGTTGTCATGCAGGAAATAGGTTGTCTCGAAGAGTTCGGTAATCTCGCTAGCAAGTAGCTCGCGCCCAAGCTCCTCGGCGCGGCGTTGGACAATGCTGGAGAAGGCGACCTGGAGGCTGCGAGGCAGATCGAGCTGTAGTTTCGAGTGCAAAATAAAGGCACTCCCTCCCTTTCCAGACTGGGAGTTAATGCGAATGATGGCCTCGTAATTGCGACCGATATCCTGAGGATCCAGTGGCAGGTAGGGCATCTCATGCCACTTGTCTTCGCTAGATAGGCCCTGACGCTGACGGTTCTGGAATCCTTTCTTGATTGCATCTTGGTGGCTCCCTGAGAAGGCTGCAAATACGAGACTACCGCCGTAGGGAGCACGCTGGTGGACAGGAATCTTGGTGCAAGATTCGACCATATCGATTACCGAGCCCATATCGGAGAAGTCAAGGTGTGGGCTCACACCTTGTGTATAAAGGTTTAAAGCCAGGGTGACGAGATCGACATTCCCCGTTCTCTCCCCGTTGCTGTAAAAGGTTCAGTATTGTCTTATGAACCATGGTGACAAAGGAAAAAGGATAAGGATACGAACCCAAACAGACACCCTTCTACACGGTCAGCTCCCGCCATCTGACCTAGTTCTGCTGCAGCAATGCCTGTATTACGTCAGTGACCGCACAACGGCGCCAGGGTTGGACACACTTACTACATCCACGATCGTTGTGAGGATGCTGCAGAAACCTTGTTAGCATGGTTATAATGAAGACATTGAGAGACGGGGAGGGTATGACTTGCCAGCGATACGCACACGTCCTCCCTATCCCCGATGTTGTTGCAAAAGTACTCTATCAAGTCCGCATACACGTTGGGTGTTGCTAGCTCGACTGTAGCGGGCAAGTTGAAGATGATCTGGTCCCCCGTTGCTCCGTTAGGACCCCACGCAGCTTTCACCGCGCGGCACACCTTTAGGGCATAATCGGGATCTGTGTCGGAGAAACACTCCGGCGAGAATTCGAACTGCCATCGAGTTCCAGAAGCTTCGGGGTTGTCTTTGGTCAGGGACCTGACCAGCTTAGCGCATTCCACGGCGAGCTCCAGGGTCTGCTCCTCTGTGTAGCCGAAGACAACCTGCCGGAAGCATTGGCTCGTAGCAAGATAGATGTGGATGATGGCGTTCTTCGCACCGCGGACTGACTCAACGGTCCTCCGGATAAGATCGGGCCGGCAAGGTGAAAGGACCTGCAGAAATACGTCGTCCGGCACGGCTCCCGGCGTCTCGATCAAGCGGCGGGTGAAGTCAAAATCGATTTGGGAAGAAGACGGGAAAGAGACCTCAATCTCCTTGTAACCAAGGTCGCATAACATCTTGAAGTAGCGCCATTTCTCCTCGCCGTTCTTTTTGTTAAGCAGCCCATGTCAGTGTCCGGGACGCAGGACTGCTAGCTCACGCCAGGTCAAGGGGGAAAAGGGGGGACAAGGAGATGCATACCATTGGATCGGGTAGACTCTGGTTGCCATCGCGGAGGCAAGAGCTTTGGGAATGTTAGCGACGCCTCATATGCTGAAAGTGTGGATGGGAAACATGCGATAGCCAGCGAGGAGCTTTGGTGATGGTCTTGTCGGGCCACTGCCGGTTCGGCAAATGCAGTGGCTATTCAAGTTAGTCGAAAGATCAAAGGAGAACATGGAGGAATGAAGCTCACCTTAAACGGCTTGTACTTCTTCCAGGGTTCTTTGAGGCTTTAGAGGAGGGACGAGAAGATTAGCTCTGCGCGCAGCGTTCTCGGACGGTTGAAGCCACTTACAAAGGCATCTTGGTAGGAATATATCAACCAAGGTTTAGGAGCGGATTGGGGTAGATTCCGGGTGTTAAAGGTGAGGAAAGCGAGAACACGGGATGAGTTGGTGAGACATGACTCACTGAAAGACCCCGGCCCGAGTGAGGTTAAAAATTTGGAGCGATTCGGCCGGAGTAGAGTCACGTGTTCCCGCACGTGATCTTGTAGTGACATAAAACCGTGGTCTTCAACTCTATTCTGTGGGACTCCGGGATAAACAGGAAGGACCCGCGTAAAGGCAAATTAGACCAAACGTGAGATCAATGGCGGCATTAGTCCAATACCTTACCTCAGCGCGTTGCTTTTAGAGAGAGTAAACCGAGTGGTCGTGAGACAGCTGATGTACATCCTGTACCTACATGTAGGTATGCCGCTAAAACTGTCCATTTTTATGGTGTATCGCTGTTTTAGAGTTCACCTTTTAGACAAGGAACAGTTACTGGCCAATTATCTCGACAACTACGACTGTCCTTCGATGCAAGTCGGGCTTGTTAGCTTAACTCATTATAGATACCGGTTATTATCCTTGTCCTCCTCCGTCACTTTCCAGTCAGGTAGTTACAGAAGCACTTCATAGTCTTAGCGTTCCGAAGCTTTTCCACAACTGTATTAAGACCCTAGCCTCAAGTTGCCCTCAACGCAGCCAACAGAAGAGCCTCCCGGCCCTTCCACGCAATGAAGACGTGACAAGTAGATGATTGCTCGTGAGAGTCTGGTTCGTTTTGTTGGAGAGAATACTAAACAGGCCTCTGAAGTTTACTCCCGTGAAGACGTAGGCGTGACATTGTAAGGGTTCACGTCTTCGATAAAAAAGCCCAGAGGGTCGACACGTTTGTTTCACTGAACCTAGATCAATACTCAGCGTCAGAACCGCCATCCTCGCAACACTGGCAGCGCGCAACTCTTTCCTGTTCAGCGGACATCCAACTGCACGCCATCAAGGAAGCCACATGTTATACGGTACAGTCGCAAGGATGGATGGATTATATTTCGCCCGGAGGCACTAAGCCTAAAGGGCCATTGCCCGCTAATTACATCCGATTCGCCCACTTTGCTATGGTCTCGTACAAGCCCCTGCGTTTCCCTCTGTGTACCTCTACCCAATACCATTTGTCTTGGTCTTAGTTGTTAGCAGATCGCCTTGGAGGTTGTGTTCTCCAAGTGTTCAGCGTCCTAACTTCAGCGGCTGAAGCGGAATCTGCTGGTGG